>CM042195.1:26932519-26953287 GCA_023539305.1 Ilex asprella
GGAGAAGTATAGGTGGGACCCCCAAGCCTCAAAGTTGAGTTACAGGCTGTTTTTTCGGCCAGAAGGTTTGTGGTACCGGTACTAGGTACCGGTACCGGTACTGTTTTTCTGCACTGAATCACCTTCGGTAGAAATGGCATAACTCTTGATCTAACCGTTGGATTGAGCGGAAATTTTGACACGATACATAAAACATCCAGATCTACAACTTTCATGTTTTAAACTTTTCCAGATTCTGAGTAGATCATGGTCAAAATGGGGGATAACAGAGGCAGTGCTTCCTAGTGATGTGGCAGCTGGTGCCTTTGTTCCAAAACACCAATACCTCATTGATTTCTTCACTTTTAAGCCTCCAATTCTTCATGTATTGTGTCCATGTCATTACCACACATCCAACATAGTTGCAATGTCCTAAAATCCAACATTTAAGCTATCAAAACATGCAACATCGAGAATTCCACAGTATTCATAAATTAGGCTAATACTAAGTAATTAAATGCAAAAGTTGAGTTATAATGAATGTAATGAAGGAATTAAATGTGCAATATTATGTGCTCATCAACATAGTTGAGGGAATGTGTTCAATCGGTGCTGACAACTTCTCCTCCACTAGATCTGGTTGGTAGCAGTCATGAAGGTAGCTAACCTTGGTTGTCCAACTTGCACATGTTGGACCAAGAGAAGAGTTGTTGTGTGTTACTCGTGTTTGTAAGTTGGACAAAATTGTACCTATCGTTTGTTAATTTGGGTCAATAATTGATATAATACTCATAAATAGTTATTTATAGTAAGTTCTTGTGACACCCCAAAATTCGAGGGTCCGTTGATTATCCATCGACCAGCAGAATGCTTGTGGATACCGAAGAACACGATAACACACCGTTATGCCCCATTTACCAGAGTCCTTAGTTTGACAAAAATTCGGGCAGAGTTTCCTTTGTATGGGGAACTCTACCCAAAAATACAACCTGTGCAATTTTAAAATCATATGACCCATCCGAGGTCCAATATAAACCACTGACCACACTGGATCCATTTATCCATACTTTTGACGCCCCCAAAGCTGGAATTCCTATGTCAACGTATTAAGTGTGACATGACGTGTAAAAGTGTAACATGGCCATATAAAAGTGAAATGCTACCATATAAAAGTGTAACATGGCGTATAAAAGTGTAACACTGCCATATAAAAGTGTAACACGGCGTATAAAAGTATAACACTGCCATGTAAAAGTGTAACATGACGTATAAAAGTGTAACACTACCATATAAAAGTGTAACACTGTCATGTAAAAGTGTAACACTGCCATGCACCACTGTGACTTATCAACACATCACACCTAGGCATCAAACATGGTTATTACAAGTTCAAACTTCAAACCTTTTACATAGATTACATGCAAAAGTTTAATTACAAGTCTAGTTTTACAAAAAATGGATTAAAAGCCACAAGTCGGCTTTTCTTCATTCTTGGGGCCCCGAATGCAAGCCGTCCACCGGTGTATAACCCACACCTGAAATATTTTTCCATATAGGGTGAGCCACGCTCAGTAGAATAATTCCTACAGAGGCTACTCCCCACCTAGATGCACATGGAATACATACATGCAACATTCAACAATCCATCACATTTCAGTCAACAATATGCAATCCCCATGATGGAAATTATTATGTCATATCATGAAATGAGATGAGACTCACCCATGCATTTTAACCCGAGCCATCACCTGGTCCCATAGCACAATGTAATGCACTTGTGCAATGAAACCATCAATTGACGAAAATTCACCCAATGATCGTTTTGAATAAAAGTATGCGTTTTATAAATCAGATCATTATGGGATGATACTCATTGACAGAGTATGTTTTTGAATAATAAAATCTTGTGTCTTGTTGGGCAATGGATTTTGGTATCTCAACTTCCGGTTCCGTAAATACCAGCACTTTTCTGGAATTTCACCGCCGGCAAAGTGCCTGAACCATGTAACCGTGTCTTGCACCCGAGGGAGTATCTAGCCCTTCTTGTTGTACCCGACACAAGTTTTCTATGCATGTGCCCGTGCGACTTAGTTGGATCTTTAGTCCAACTTTTCCAAGCCCACCCATCAAACACCAAATATGGTGTTTGATTTAAACCATACACCTACACACCCACACCCATGCATAAAGCCCATGAATGTGATGCCAACACCATGCCCAATATGCAATAATGCCAAATGAGCTATTTATCAACCACATGTTCAATATGTAATGTATGTCATACAAACAATCTCAACATATTTCAAAATATCCATGGTAAATTATATTATAAACATACAAAAGACCATGCTTTATCACAATGTCAATATATCAAAATATGTATATATTCACAATTCCCTTAACACAACGTCCAAGCATGCTACACATAAACTATGCAAAACATACTTAATTTTCACTTAGGCATTTAGTCAAACACCTTAAGGGCACCCAAGTCATGCAATCACATAACATAGCCCACATAACATCAATCATGAAGGAATTACTTAAGTAACTCCAACATATCAATTCACTCAAGAAAGTAGTTTAAGTCATCTCTAGACTCATTTCTCACTTTCTTAACTATCTATACATATAAGTCCACATACATATAGATACATACTCAAACCTTATTCTATGGACATCATAGGCTTAGAATAGACTCAAGTAAGAAAAAACCCTACCTCTTGAAGCGTAAAATACCTGTAGGAAACTTCAAGAACAAGATTCAAGCCCAAAGCTTTGATTTCTCCAAAATCCCCCTTTTGGATCTTTGGTGAAACCTTCGATTTTTGGTATGGTCTTGTAGCCCTCGTAAAGGAGAACACTTTTTGTTCTTGGTCCAAGTTGAGTCAACCAAAGCTTGGCCCTAGATCTCAAGAAGAAAGCTTAAGAACCCTAGCCTTTCTCTCTTTTCTCTCTATTCAACTCCAACGTCCAGAACCAGCCAGCCCAGCAGGATTCCAATCCAGAAATCAGCTTTTTAGCCCATATTTATATATTTTAATGCTTGGCCCAAATTGCGTCACACGCCCCCTTTTATCCCGGGTCCGTTTTTACCCTGAAACCATTAATTTTCGCTCCGGTTCAAGCTTAAATATTTTTATATGAATTTTATTTAAATTATTTTTAAACTTTCAAAATTTTAATAAAAAATCGTTTTTGGGGGTCACCGGACGCTCGTCGACTCGAAAAACGTGAAAAATTCGACTATCTCGGAATTCGACGAAATTTACCTAGAAAACTAGATTTTGCGATACGAATTCAATGGCGAAGTCCGTTTCCTAATCCGAGTTCTAGAGAATGAGTGTCTCAAATAAGCATTATGATGATAAATGACCATTTTGTCCTTATGCACAAAAAGTTTAAATTTACCCAGGTTTTACAGTTCTTGTGTATTATATGTAAATAAATTTATATTGACCCGCTTAATTAATATGTGTAGCGAGTTTATTTATTTGTGATTTACATTTATTTTATATTTATTTTTTGTCTAGTTCACGAATTGCATTAAGAAGTTAGGTAGCCAAAGAGGAAAATATTCAATTTGGTTACACATAAGAGAAAAATATTCTTTTTTCTAATCAACGCAGCTTGATCATTTCGATTATTAAGACAATTTTCAATATATGTGAAAAGTTGAATATTCAACGGATTGGGATGCTCTAATTTTAATTGAGTTATATTTTCTTCAAAGATTTTTCAATTTGATTTTTTTAAAACAATAAAGACAAAATGTCGATAATAAAAATCAATGCACCGTGCCACTTGGGTGATGGTGAATTGTGACCGACTTTCCATTACATGATGAGCAATTTTTCTATAGATCAGAAAATGGACCACAAAAATAGAGTTGTGGTTCTTGTCAGATTTTTTTTCTTATCTGAAACTCCTTAACCAAGATTAACGCATCACCAACAACAAATGACTAATAAAACATATTATTTTAAACTTAAAATTTGGTACATGTCAAACACTTTATTTTAGAGGAATTGAAGGGAAGAGATAATGGAGGGGATATAAATCGCAATCCAGCTTCCCATTGGGCTATTGGGTTATCAGATTAGCCCATACATCACGGTCCAAATATCTACGATTATTTTCACACTGGATCACATGTTAATTTCTATAATTCTACAAAAAAAAAAACAACAAATTTTTTTCCCATAATCTTCCACACTTTTTTGTATCTTTGCGAACTGTACATTATTTTTTTAATAGTCTCACTTCATTCATAATTGCCTATTTTTTTGCATACATCAATAGATCACTATTACAATAAGCAATCAACAATTACAATTGTCATACAATACATCTATAGTGTAGTAAAAAACTTGAATAGGGGTAAAGAAATGCTCGCAAGAGAGACAAAAAAAATTAATTAAGAAATAATCATGCCATAATCTTGGACTAAATCGGTAAAGTTATTATGCACCCTCTGATTTGGACTAAATCGGAGGCTAACATAGCTACAAACAAAGATTCTAATTACGTGTCTTAATTTTGTCTTTTGTCTACATCTTTTAGAAAATTAGTATGCAAATGAACCTAGTTGAGGGAATGGGTTTACTCAGTTCTGGCAGCTTCTCCTCCTCTGGTTTACCCATATTATCCTAAATATTACTTTCGCAAAAGTCTATGGTTCCTATAGAACAGGACCAAAAAAATTCTTTCGACCTAGTTCTATTTCTCTAGTGTGAATCCATAACCTACAGCTCCCATATAAAACCTAAAGTCTAGGCTCTGATACCAACTTTGAAACTCCCCAAGAACCACCCTGGACGGGATTACATTCTAATAACCATTGACCTCATGAGAGCACTAAATAGAACCATCAACACGTGCATGTTTCATTCATCATATATATAACATGGACAAGATCATTCCAAAAGAATAAGCCAATTTATGGCATTTACATCCCCAAAAGAATAGGTCCAGCTAGGCCTTTAAATTTCAACAAAATTTACTAATGTGGCACAGCGGAATATAACGAAAGTAAACAAGAATTTACATTATTTTCAAAAGAATATCTTAGTCTAGTATAAAAGAATGTGGTACTCTAAACGTCCACCTCAAGATCCACACGCCCGTCTAGCGGAGTCTCATAGTATACTGGCTCTTCGACTGCCAACTCCAAACTCCTCCTCTAGCACAAAATCTGAAAATATGTAATTGTAGGGGATGAGCATGAAGCTCTGTAACAAAATCTTTCCAAACTCCAACAAGGTTTAGAATGGTAAAACAGGCCAGTCTCATTCATAAAATAACATATATAGCTTTTGAAATAAAACAGGGACATTTTAATGGATCTCCAGTTTATACAACAATTATAATTAAATGGAAACAGTAAAGAAAAGCATTTCTCAATCAGAAATCATTATCAAATGGTTAGGAAAGGCGCCTGCCGTTACATTGTCCCATACCAATGTACCGGCTCCGACATAATCCAATCCATGTTCGCATATCGATCTATAGATATATATATATATATATTGGTTCATCCCATGACATGTACATTGATGGTTTCTCAAGAATCCACCCAATGACTATACCTAGTTCACCAATCACAATCACATCACAAGCACTTTGAAAAAGGGCGTCTATCATACCAATGGCAGTGATGAGTCCCTTCCCAGGAAAGGTATACCAACCCTTGTTCGAACTCCAGTGACGATAATGGTTGGCTTACCAAATGACAACCCACTACAAGTGTTAGGCAACCATTTCACCCCCACTGGGATAGACTAACCTCTAACACTCTACGGCATTTTTTCGAAGGCAATTCAAGTCCGTCACAACAACCATACAATAAGGAAACCAACATACTCTCAATTAATTAACCAATTCCAAATTATTAACAAAATCCCCAAATTCATCATGTGACAATTTCAATAACCAAGTATGAAAAATACAATAGATCACATAAACACCATTTTGTTGTTCAATATGAAACACTAAGGTTTTGAAATCAAGAATAAAGAAAAATTTAGAGAAAAGTTCTTCTCTCTTGAAAAACAAGGGTTTTTAGCCAAGAACAAGCATTTAATGGTTAACCAACCATTAATATTGTTTAAAGCATATCACATTCATAAGGATATCAAGAATGAATGATTCTATAACATACATCTAAGGTTTAGAGTGTAAAAAGTACATATGTATAAACTCTAGCCTCAATGTAAGAGAAAGAGAAGAAATCCCCTACCTTGTGTTCTTGAAAGCTAGGTTTTGATCTTGAATAACTCCTTTAAACTCTTGTTTTTCTCTTCCTTTCTTCCTCTCTTCTCTTCCTTTCTTTCTCTCTTAGGGTTTCTAAGGTTGGAGGGGCGAAAATGGATCCAAAAGAGGCAAAATAATGTATTTATAGGGCGAAAATCAGACCAAGATCGCGACATTTAAGTTTCAAAAATCTTTCGGCTGTACCGGTACGTTGTGCCAGTACGTCAAACTCTCTGGACCATTTAGTACCGGTACGGTTAAGTGCCGGTACGGTTTTGCCCAGTTTTTTTCTATTTCCTCCATTTTTCATTTTCAATCCATCTTAAACCCTTCCAAAGCCATCTCATGCATCTCCAACACCTATTTCTACACCAATCCTATATAGTACAAGTTCTAGGACCTTAAGTTTCATATTTTAACCTATTAAAACAAAAATTCAACTATTATTTCCACTAACCTTTTAAATCTTTACTTTTCAAACCTACGAAGATATAAAGACGCATCACTACACATATCCACCTTTTTACCACACTCATTTACTATATATTTATATGCATCTATAAAAGAAAATGCGGGGTGTTACAGAAGGAGAGCATGTAATTCTTATAATATTTTTTTATTTTTTCTAATGTTATGAATATGAAAGGTCTTCCTATAGGTAATACTATGTATTCATTGTACTTGTAATTACCAATATTAGTTCTTAGAAAGGGAAATATGTAAGAGTTAAAGTGGTAAATAGGATATAATTGTCTTTATATGATTAAATAGTGGTAGAATAGGAAATCAAAAGTTTTTTTCATTAGATTTCTTTTACTAGTAGTATAGATGTGCAATGAGTTTTTATTTATTTGTGATTTATATTTATTTTTCATATATATTTTTTGTCTAGTTCACCAATCGCATTAAGAAGCAAGGTAGCCCGTCGATGAAAATGCAATAGGATATATATTTTTCTTCCCAAACTAAAACTAACTTGATCATTATCCACCCTCTAACTTGGTCTAATTTAGAGGCAAACGCAACAAATTAAGATTGATATTAATTGTGATATCTTTTAGTTGCATATCATGCATCATGGCCCATTGGCAAGGTAGCAAAGCATGTGAACAAGAAGTCTTTTAGAAGACCTACAGGTCTATCTGAAATGGTTTGTAGTTAATTTTATTTTGAGGGAGTGGAGGTTATTGATTTGAATCTATTATCTAATGATTGTAATAATGATATAATAATGTTCTCTGAAGGAAAAACGTCACGTGATCATCATGTGTCTCGAATTAGGGGTTAATTTTGTCTGAACCTATTTTTATTGTCGTAATTGTGTCTTCATGTGAGATCTCATGTGTTATATAAATATAAATGATATTTACTTGCTAGTATTTTTAAAATAATTAAAATAATGAGAGAAACTTTGAATCGTTGTTAAATGAATAGTCGTATAATTTTGACGTACGTATGCATTGACTTTTGGGGTCAAATTTAATTTTTGAAGGTGTTAAAGGTTGATAAGTGTGTGTATATATATATATGTGTGTGTGTATGTGTGTGTGTGTGTGTGTGTGTGTGTGTGTTTTAGGTCAAAATAATATTACCCATGAATCCGGGAGGTCCGAAAAATTTGGAATAGACGTTTATCTCATATAGGGATTTGAAGGGGTAAAATAGTAATTTTAATGTTTTGGGTGTAAATTGACTTTAATTTTGAGATAAATCATAAAAATAAATGTTTTTAAGTTAAAATAACATTAAAAATGAATCTGGAACGTCGAAAAAACTTATGGTAGTCATGGGGATCAAGTTGGAGATGTTTCGGGGCAAAATTATAATTTTAGACAAAATACATTTTTTTGCCATGAACAGTTTTTTCTGACGGGAATTTTTGGGTTAAAAACCCCAAATTCAGCCTATTTCCTTCATTTTTCTCATATCTCTCACCCAAAATTCCTCCACGCACCTTAGAACTAAAGACAGAAAGAGAGAAGAAGATAAAAGAAGTCCTCTATAGCTTGGGTTTGGCTTGAGAATCTGGGAGATTAAGCTTGAAATTCTTGATTCTTAGGTAGAGTTTTTCTTTCTCTTGCATATACATTGATGCATATCATGTATGTTCTATATCTATTTGTTTAGTATGAGCTATATACATGTTATGAGTCTTAATTAAATGATGAGTTTACTATGAATTTGTAAACCTACATGCATTAAATGAATTTGGGTATTATGGGTTTGAAACCCAAACTTGATTTTTTTATGGGTGTTTGACTGAACTTATGATTTTAGATTCTTTAGAATATATGAGATTTTGTATATAATGTATTTGATTTGTCTCTTGAGAATGACTATGTTACTTTGTAAATGTGTATTTGGAAATTTTATGTCTGTCAAGTGTTTTATAAAATGCCAAAGTGACTACAAGTATTGAAATGATAAATTGTGGAAAGGGGTATGGATTTTTATGATATGATTATGTATATTTTACAATGATTTGAGGTATTGTTAAGTTATTTTAAAGTATGAAAATGGTGGTGCTGATCTATATAACTTCTCAACCATTTAATTTGCAAAATTTGTGAGTTATTTTGAGAATGTTTTTTGTTGGAAATAGAAATGTGAGATTTTACTATGTATTTTTTTAAAAGTACCGAAGGTGTGGTTGGTGTTGGGAAAGGAAGATGATTATGAAATTATGGTTCGAAACTTGTATGCTCGGTATCGACAGGCATAGGATCAGTAGACAGTTGGGGCCTTTGAGGGTGGTTACCAAGGCTACTCCTTGTCCTAGGGGGGATTGATGATGGTAGTGGTTTTCGGTGACAGTCTGTGTGACTTTACAAGTTGTGTCCTACACATCCTCCCTAAAAAGCAAGAAAGGTGATGAAACCCTAGGGTGCAAGACCCAAAAGGTTTCCCGGGGATGGTTCATCTGTGAACCGGTGTTTGTTTGATGATATATGTCCCTATGGGTAGCATATATGGATTTTGGGTGCCAAGAAACCAATAGACCAATATTCTAACAAACTTCTTGATTGGGGTGAGGTAAGGTGAAGTTGAGATGAAATTCAGTGGAGTTAATATTTTTGAAAAATACTCTGGAAAGAACAAGTTTGTGAAATTGTGTTCAAAATAAGAAATGATTACTTTACCAGATTTGTTATATATATAGTTGTATAAAGGTTTATCAGTTTGTACTTTATAAAATCAATGGTTTTGTATTATGTTTTAAGAAGAGAGGTTTTATAGTGTTATTTTGAGATTTGATTTCGATGTGGTAAATTCCTTGATGTTTCACTTATGTGTTTTGAATGATAATACATAGTGTACTTTCAAAAATGTTTACTACTTAACGTGTACCTAGACTTATTGATAAATTATTTCTTTGCTTATCAATATGATTGTGAACGGTTGGTATTTAAAACCTTGTATATGCTTGAGAAAAGGATTATCTTACTAAGCGTGTGGTTGCTCACCCCTATTATTTAATATTTTCAGTTATGGGCATATGTTGGTGGACTACATAGTGGAAGTATCGAGACAGAAGATAGTTGTTATTATTTAGTTAGAGTGTGTAAAGAACAATATAGGATGATGTATATTATTGAGGATTTGTAAATGATTTATATCTTGGTTAATTTGAGGGAATATATATTGATTGAGACTTTTTAAATGATTTACTTATAAAGATTTTAGATATTCTATATATTATGTTCATGATGAAGAATTTTGGATAATTAGATTGACACCGAATTTGGGAGGACTTCGTGGGCCTCCATTTATCACCCCGGCATTGAACGGTAGTGACTTATTTGTGGATATCATAAGAAGGGTTGTATATGACTAATACGATGTGAATGACTAGTTAGATATAATTATTATGTTTAAAGCTCTCACAGGTAGCTCTCACCAATTATTTGGATGCCCGATTTTCATAGGAAACTTTGTCGAAATTTTCTAAAAAAAAATGATTTATTTAAGCTAAAGATACTTTTCTAGATGTTTTTACAACAAACCGGTATGTGTTTTTGGAATAAACAAAATAATTTTTTTGTAATCACGCTTTTGTGAAATTTGGGGCGTGACACTTCAAATTTCATTTATTTATTGCATATATTTAACCATTCAATTGGGTTACACATAAAAGAAAAACATTTTTTCTGTAATGAACATCTCTTGATCGTTTCAATTATTAAGACAGTCTTAATGTGCGTTGAAATGCACTAATGGTGGTGAAATAATATATGTTATTTTGGTCCATCAACTTCTTATTGTGTTATATTTTCTTGAAAGTTTTCAATTTAATTTGTCTTTCAAAGGGACAAAGAGGTGTAGGATAAAAGATCATTCCTTTAATAAAAATCAATGCACTTGTCCGTCCCGCTTGGGCCACAACCAAGACTTTGTGATTGAATTTTCTTCTCTACACATGAATAACGAGTTGATGAGTTCACTGTTTGACAAGACACTGTAATACCCCACCTGCGCATAGTAATATACTAGTTTAGTATTTCTTTTATATATAATGATGTAAAAAAATTGAATCGCATAGGTTAAAACATTAGAAATAAATATTTGGGAGACAAATGGATTTAGGAAGTTATGTTTCGAAAGAATATGAGCTTGAAAATAGTTAATAGGTAAGTTTTTAAATATTTTTAGGTCAAACTAAGGTCTTCATTAAATCTGGAAGGTCGAAAAACCTTGGGAGAGTTAATATGAGGTGCATTGGAAGCTTGGAAGTACTCCGGAATAAAAACACACTTTACGAAAATTTCGGGTAGAAAATATTTCAGACACCTCTTAGTATTTTGGTCATAACTTTTTATCTTTATGTCCAATTGATCATAAATTTTTACAGTAGATATTAGACATCTAGGACTACAAAAGTGTATCTCATGCAAATTTTTCAATTCGACCTCCAAATGGGTCAAAACTGCCTTGGAAGTCGGAAGAAAAATCTGTCCGCTGAAGTGTACTGGTACCGTGTACCGGTACACCCGATAAAAAAACCCCATTATTCAGGATCGCGATCTAGGTCCCATTTTTTGAGCCTATAAATACTTTAGGCCACCTCCTTAGCCGTCCATACACCATTTCAAACCCTAGAAAGCTTAAGAGAGAAAGAGAGGAGGATCAAAAATACACCCATCAAGAGATTTACACCCAAATTAGAAGATCAAACCCTAGATTTCAAGAACACCCTTCCCCTAACCTTCCATTACACTCTTCCATACCCTCTCACCCATATATTTGGGAACCTAAGGAGGAGTCTAAAGGGGAAAGAAGAGAGAGGAAAGAGTCTTTGAAGCTTGGGTATTTGGCTAAGACTCTTGAGCATTGAGGTAGAAGGATTTTATTCCATTCACATACATTGAGGCTAGGATATTATACATGTATGTTTTTTACTCCAACTCTTATATATATGATATGAAATGCATGATTATTAATATTCTTGCAATAAATGCCATGTTTTGAACATTTTTATGGTTGGGTAACTATTAAATTTCTTTTTTTTTCATTTTTCAACCTTGGTTTTAAGAAAAACAGATTTTCCTCTATATGGTACCGGTACCCCGATTCCAATAGGTTTTGGGTACCAGTTCCGGGTACCGGTACTGTTCTGCTTCCTTATCTGAATTTCTTGATTCTTTGCTCCCGAGCTACCTTCAAACTATCTTTTGAACTCCTTTCATCCCAAGTGGTATGGAAGGGTCTTTCAAAGCCATATTTATCTCCATTCAACTGCAAACACATCAAATTGACGTTAAGACTTCAATCATCATAACTTATATTATTTATGGCTCAAAAGCGAGTGAATTAAGTTGATTAGCATCTTAAAATATACAAAGTTGTGTGCTAATCAGTTCGCACTTCCAAAAACTTAGTGGTTGATATTATATAACAAAATGATGTTATGATGATCTCTTGTGCATTGTTCCTTAATTATTCTATGGTATATTACATGAAGAATTTTAAAATTTGGTAATTCCTTGAAATGGTTGTGAGTTGAGTATATTTTGGTTTCCTCATTTGTATGGTTGTTGTGATGGACTTGGATTGCCTTCGAGAGATGCCGTAGAGTGTTAGAGGTCAGTCTATCCTAGTGGGGGTGAGATGGTTTCCTAGCACTTGTAGTGGGTTGTCATTTGGTAATGAAACCACTATCGTTCACTAGAGTTCGAACGAGGGATAGTATACTTTTCCTAGGAAGGGATTTGTCACTGCCATTAGGATGGTAGACGCCCTTTTCTAAAGTGCTTGTGATTGTGATTGTGATTGATCGTTGGGCAGATTCATGAGAAGCAATCAACATACATAGTACAGGGATGAACCAATATACATGGGATTGTGAGTGGGTCGTTCTTGCTGGTGCATTGGTATGGGACAATGCATTGGAAGGCACCCTTCTTAAATGACTTAAAGTTGGAAATGGTTATTGTTGCGAAATTTATTTTATTCTTTCCCGTTGATTATTGCTACCGATTAAACTTCAGATCTATTTAAAATGCCCTATTTTCCTTCAAAAAGTTATATATGATATTTGCGAAATGTGACTGACCGAATTTTAAATATTTTCTAAACCTTGTTTGGATTTGAAAGAAATTTTCTACAGAGCTTCGTGCTCACCCCTTACTGTTAACCTTTTTCAGATTATGTACTTGAGGAGGAGTTAGGAGCCGAGGAGGCTACCCAGTGGGAGACTCCAATTGATGGGAGTGTGGATTCCGAGGTGGACGCATAGAGCGACCCTTTTTCTTTTGCACTAGACTAGGATACTCTTTTGTACACTGAGAAGTCTAGTTTATTTTGTATTCCGCTGCAAAATTTACTTTGATATTCTTTTGGAGATGTAAATGTCATTGTTGGGCATATTCTTTTGGATGTTATTGTATATGCTTGAATGATGAAGTAAATTCTTTTTGGATATGAAGTTATGTAGTTGCTCTCATGATTGTAAATAGTCTTTAGAATGTAATGCCGTCCAAGGGGGTATTTGGGGTGTTACAGACATCAAATTGTTCCATCTCAAATTCTCCATCAATCAAACAAAGGTTACAATAATTTTTTTTATATGAAAGATGGTCCAGATGTACTAAGTGTCAAATTAAAAAAAAAGTGACAATGGTTTGGAATGTAGTGAATGTAACTTTGGAATTTAGTATAGTTAAAAGTATAATTTATAATTTGATTTGGTGAACTTAGAATAAAATGAAATTTGAGGTCATAAAAAGCAAGTAGACATAGTTGATGGAATGTGTTAACTCGGTGCTGACAACTTTTCCACTAGATCTGGTTGGTAGCAGTCATGAAGATAGCTAGCCTTGGTTGACCTACTTGCACATGTTGGACCAAGAGAAGAGTTGTTGTGTTCTACCCGTGTTTGTCAGTTGGACAAAATTGTACCTATCGTTTGTTAATTTGGGTCAATAATTGATATAATACTCATATATATTTATTTATAATAAGTTTTTGTGTATTATATGTAAATAAATTTATATCGACCCGTTTAATAAATATGTGTAGCAAGTTTATTTATTTGTGATTTACATTTATTTTATATTTATTTTTTGTCTAGTTCACGAATCGCATTAAGAAGTTAGGTAGCCAAAGAGGAAAATATTCAATTGGGTTACTGTAACACCCCAAAAACCGAGGGTCCTTAATTTAACAAAATTCGGGCAGAGTCTCCTTTGTACGGGGAGCTCTACCCAAAACACAACCTGTGCAATTATATTACACTAACCACACCGGGTCCATTTATGGATAAATATAGACCACACCACATCCATTTATAATTAACCATTCAAAATCATGAGAGCGACTAAATAAATTTCATAACCAAAAGAAATGCATTCATCATTTATAATAGATACAATATCGTCCCAAAAGAATATGCCCACTATGGCATTTACATCCCAAAAGATAAACTGAATTCTTGCAGAACAAAAAATATTAGGCTTCCCATTGCCTCAAAAGAACTTTCCTAGGAAAATAAAACAAAAGATCATGTCGCTCTAAGCGTCCATCTCGAGATCCACATGCCCGTCTATGGGAGTCTCCCCAAGTGCCGGTTCATCAACACCTAGCTCCTCTTCTAGTACATAATCTGAAAAATGTTTATGTATAGGGGGTGAACATGAAGCTCTGTATAAAAATCCTCCCAAACTCGAGCAAGGTTTAGAAAAATATGTAAAACAGTCAGTCTCATTTTTCAACATATCATATATATATTTGAAATAAAATAGTGACATTTTAAACAAATCTCAAGTTTAAGTAGCAACAATAAATAAATAAACACAATATACCATTAATAATTCATTCCACCATAAACCGTTTCTCACAAGTTCTTGCAGAATCTCATACTTCCCAAAATTCTTGTAGAAACTATTTTTGGTACAATGAACAATAACTCATAACTGTATTCGTATCTCAGGTACGAAGCAAGATCCCGCATGATCACCATTGAAAATATCACGACCCACATACACACACGCACAAATCCTCACAAAGATATCCAATCTTTAGGAAGGGCGTATGCCAACACTATGGCAGTGACGTATCCAACTTAGGCATTAGTATACTAACCCTTTTCCATGGTACTCCGTGAGCAATAGTGGTTTAGTCCTCGCAAGACACTAACCCCACTACGAGTGGTAGGAAAAGTTCATACCCTCACAGAGTACGAAGGTGTCTACCCACTCCATGATACCCGGTCAATAGCAGCCCATGTTCATCCAAACAACCACACAAGAGATACAATACCAACAATGATTATAAACCCCAGATTCCTATCATTATATAGTAACGTACTTATGCTATGGAACTGTTAATATATATATTGATGTATGTGTGAATTATTTGGATGGTAAGATTAGATATAAAAATTTTATTTGAGGCAATAAGGTATGTTGTGGAAGTTGGAAGCATTCCGAAGTGAAAGCACATTTAGGAAGAATTTGAATAAGAGGAAATTTTGATACTGCCCTAATGTTTGGATCATAACTTGTTATTTTAATGTCCATTTGATCTAAATTTTTTTCAGTAGATATTAGACTTCTAGAGCTACAAAATAGTATTTCACGAAAATTTTCTAAATTGACCTCTAAATAGGTCAAAACTGCATTGGAAATTACAGTAGAAACTGGGACGAACGTTCGAACGTTAATGATTGTTCTCTTGTCTGATGGAAAACGTAAAAGTACTGGGAGCAACCAATGTTTGAAAGCCAAGCGACGTTCGAACGTAAAGTTCCGTTCGAACGGTACCGACGAATCAGAACATCATATTTAGGTCGGCTGAGATATTTTCTTCCTCTATAAATACTTAAGGCCGCCTCTTTTAACCTCCAAAAACTATTTACAACCCTAGGAAGTCTTGAGAAACAAGAGAGAAAAGGGAGAAACACAAGATCAAAGGGGATTTTCATCTTGAAGTGAATCAAAAACTCAAGTTCTTCAAGAATTATAAGGAAGAAGAAGGTAGGAGAATTCTTCCACTCTTCTCTATTGATACTTAGGCTTATATATATACATGTTTTGACTCTCAAGCTTATATATAAGTATTGAAATCCTTGTTTCTTGATTGTTCTTGCAAATCCTACCATGTTTTGATGGAAGTATAGATTGATATCCATTAAACCTTTGTTCTTGACATCCAAACTTTAGTGTTTCAAGAATATGGATTTTTCTTGTTGATATTCATTTACTCTTGATATCTACACTTAATATTTGTTAGGGATTGATTTCAAACCTTGATATTCCTTTATTCTTGATATCCAAAGCTTGATATTCATGTGTTATTGATTTCAAGACTTGATATTCATTTGTTCTTGGCTTCAATACTTGATATTCCTTGGTTCTTGATTCTAAATCTTGATATTCATTAGATATTGATTTCAAAATTTTAGTGCTTTATTTGGAACAACAAAAGTATATATTTTGATGATCTCTTGCCTATTTACTTGAGATGTGATATTGAAAAATACCTATCAAATTGGAGGTTTTTGAAATTAATTGTGATTTGAGAAAATGGTTGGTATTACATCTCTTGTATGGTTATTGTGATGGACTTGAATTGACTTCGAGAGCAACCGTAGAGTGTTAGAGGTTAGTCTATTCCAATGGGGGTGAGATTGTTCCTAACACTCGTAATGGATTGTTGTTGTGACAACAATCACTATTGTTCATGTAAGTTCGTATCTGGGGGATGGTATACCTTTCCTGGGAAGGATTTCGTCAATGTCGTGAGAGACGGTATACGCCTTTCCTAAAGCATTTATGATTTGTCCCTAAGGGGAATGATTGTGATGGGTGAACGAGGTAGAATCGTAGTTTTGATTCATGGGAAGCAACTAACATACATGACCATGGAAAGTGACCAACCTAAATGCACTAAAGTTTGATGGCGGAGGTAAATCATAAATGTGGTGCTTCTTAATTTGTGAACCAATGTGTTCATTTATAGAAGAGAAGTTTGGAATTGGTGTCTTCAAATTGATTTTTTGGAATTGATATCCTCCCTATCATGTGCATTACATAAATTCGGTGTATTCAATTTCCTTTATATTAGGTTAACTTCTTATGTAGTATTGAAACTTAGTTTGCACCTAAGCCTTACATCCCATTAGCAGAAAGCTTTATAGAGGTCTTCATGATGATATTGGATGGTTGCAAAGAGATCCTCAAATGGCTCATGTGGAGGATGGTTCAATTAGTTAGATCTATAATAGCTATAAGGGACAAGGTACCGAATCTTAATTTTGATAATATTTAGTTTACCATTTGAATAGGGTGACAAAATCTTAATTTGTTTGTAATAGGTGTAAAACCCGGGAAATTTTGGATTTTTTTCATAGAAAGGGCAAAATGATCATTTTGCCACAATAATGTAAAATTAAAATAAGTGGTCTATAGACCTTGTATGACACAACGGACATCCTCGTTGGACTCGTATCACAGAATATAGTCATTATGTTGAATTTCGTCGAATTCTAAGTTAAATTAGAATTTTGCATGTAGATCGAGGCGACAGGGTGACGGACGACCTCGCCGATGTCCCAAAAAGCGATAAGCTCAAAATTTAATTATTTTTGATTAAAATTTCAAATAAAATTTAATTAAGCTTAACCCGTAATGTGATTAGTCATTTCGTGGCAAAAATGGACCCAAAAATAGGGGCTGTGTGGTGCATTGTGAGCTAAGGGTTTTGGGAGTTTCTAGAAGGTTCTAGAAGATTTTAGAATATTCCTAGGATATTTCACATTTTAGAATATTCCTTTAGAATATTCTTTTAAAATATTCCACATTTTAGAATATTCCTCTAGAATATTCCTAAGAGTCTTGAATGCCTATAAATAGGGGTCTTGGTTATGAAATTAGGAGGAAAACACATTAGTGACCTCCTAGAGAGAAGGCAAGAGAAGTTGGGAAAAAAAAGGAAGAAAGCTGAGTTATCGGTTTCAAATAATGATTCTAAGGTACGGGGTGGTATGAAATATGCTCTCTTTAAATCTCTTTGCAAAGAGTACTTCTTTGATTATCCTATGTTTTGTATTCCAACTTGTGATATCTTTATTTTGGAATTTTCGATTGAATATTGTTGAATATTTTGGTCTCATTGATAGTGTCCTACGGATATTGAGACGGGATCGTGGCAGTCAATAGTTGATGCATCACCAGCCGGTAGACCCGTTAGATCGGGTTGAGGCTGGATGATTGGTGAGGTGTCAGATATGTGTTACGATTCTGCATGACATGTGATATGCAAATTTGATATATGTATCTGTTGATTAAGCATATTTTTCCTCGTCATATTCTATATTTCCCCGCTTTATTTAATATTTTCAGGCTGATTTTAGAGAAAAGATCGAAACGAGATAATTAGAGTATCAAAGACGAGGATTTGTTGATGTAATTGATGTTTTAATGATATTGAGAGATTTTTGTATATTGATAGATTCATTCGTATTGGGAGATGACTTTGATAAAATGAAATTTTATTGAGACAATTAGTGTTCTATTATTGTATTTGGGTGTTTTTATATCAATTAACGTCTCCGAAAAGAGGAAAATCGGGGTGTTACAATAGGTATTCTATGGGTCATTTATTCCATGGGATTTTCATAAAGCATATATGAAGGTTCTCTTCAAGTTTAGTGCAATATTTGTCTTTGGTTAATTAAATAAGAAATTTGCAAAAATGAAGCTCTTGGTGATGGTCATTTCTATTGTTTTCTATCATCAGAAATGTTGTTTAATGACTTTTAAGGTAGTATGTTTCAGCTTACCTTGAAATAAGTGTCTGCTTAACAGTTATTCTTAAAGGATGATGAACAATTATCAGTTGTTGATTTTACTCAGTTGCATTTTGAACGAGCCATACTGTACAACTTATAAATAAATGTTGGATTTGTATGAGGCTAGTTAATTTTCTTCTATAATTTCATGTGCATTTACCACAAGTTAAGCTCATTGCTTTATTTGGCCAACATAAAAACCCATGCATTTGTCATTGTAATCATTAAGATGAGTCTTGATATATATTTTTTTGTGCCCTTGGCTTATCAAATAAATGATTTTGTGTTCTAAATATTATAAGAAGGCTTCCCACTGAGCTACAAATTTCATGCATAGCACTAGAAAAGAAGTTTGGTGTTTCATTCTCAGTTATCACTTTATAAGGTAGCTGCTATACAGTATCTCACGTAAGGTCATTCTTTTAAACAATATTACGAGTCAAAGAATTCATAAATGAATATTAAAAGTTAAATTGGTATTCAACAAAACAGCTAGAACCACATAATTCAATCGCTAAAACTCCAAGAAAAAATTTAAAATAATAGTACCTAAAAGAATATTGTTGACTATATTAGTATAGAAAATAGTATCCCAAGAAAAAAATTATAATTATAATTTAAAATTATTCACGTACAACGTACGTGTGCATAAACTAGTATAAATTAAAAGCACCAGATATCTTGTAATCTTTACTGAAATAATATACCACATTTAATATGACAACTTTTGAGTCTCAATTTAATACTTAATCAATAAAATAAAGTCAATCATGTCCTTCATCAATTTATCTTACATTTAATTTTCAAAATTTGTCCTTACTATGGATATCATAAAACCAATCAAATACTAGACCTGACCATAGGAGAGCTACACTTATATTATTCTCATGTTTAATGGTTAATTGTATTTTTCAAAGATAAGATTTATCAATTATAATCGGTTTAAGACTCCAACATTGATGGGTGAGTGGAGTTAAAATTGAATAAGAAAATTGGCCTTTTCTTATTCTCTAATATCATTATTGTGAGCACAAAATTTGAGACTGATGGAAAGAAATTTGATTTTGGGTTGAAAGATTTTTTCATCAACAATTAGTTTATGAAATTAGTGATTTATTTATGCATTATTGAAATGTGAAAATGATGTATTATTAGAGTGTGAAAATTATGTTTGTTCTAACTCTGAGAAAAGTGTTAATCGAAGTATAAATTCAAATAGATTAAAGATCAGTTCCTTCGAGAATAATAATTTGTTTACATATTATAGGAATGTATTATATTAGTTCCACATCTTGAGGAAAGTAACAATCAAACTATAAATCAAAATAAGTCACGTGCAAAGCATGTGAACACCAACTAGTATATATATAAAGAGAGAGAGAAAGTTTAATAATATCCACATAAAATTCAATTTTCAAAATTCAAAACAAAATAAAATCTCTTTTATTTTAGATCTTTTAAAATTCAAATATATATAATGCATATATATACCTATATATGTCACTGTCCTACTGATAATGAAAATATCACAGTGACAATGTCACTATACCACAATATAGTGCCACTATATAGTGAAAATACTACAGTGACAATGTCATTGTGCCATTGGAATACTGAAAATACCACAGTGACAGTGTCACTGTGCCTCACTCTCTTGTGTTAATGAAAATAACGAAGTGACAGTGTGATTGTGCCACCAAGATAATGAAAATATCATAGTGACAATGTTACTAGATAGTGAAAATACCACAGTGACAATGTCACTGTACCACTGTCACTACGAAATTGAATATTTAATAAAACTCAACCATTACAATAGAAAATAAAAATAAACATTACCTGTGGTGCGTCTATTGTCTTGTTTTTCGACCATTTCTTTGGTGTACTTGTTTTTCAAAGTTCATGATGACCTTGGTTCCATCTTTCTCTACATCTCCATTTTTTATGGATTTTGAAGATGGTGAAAGAAGAGGCAAAAGGCATGCTAAAAAGAAAGTGAAAAAATGTACAATGGAAAGACATAAAGGAGGGTGAGCACCACAACTTCTTATATCTCATACATATTTTGACATTCTATAAAGGTTCAGAGAGAATGAGTGAGATAAAATAAAGATGAAGAGATAAATTCAAATATATATATATAAAGATAACAAAGAGATAGAGGAGAGAGAGAGACTTTTAGGGATGGAATAGAGAGGAGAGAAAATGAGTGAAATGAAAGATTATAGAAAGAGAAGAGCAGATGAGAGAT
>CM042195.1:26972933-27019319 GCA_023539305.1 Ilex asprella
TATATATATATATATATATATATATATATATATATGAAATTTTAAATTTCAAATGATACACAAATATCAAAAAAAAATTTGAAAGTCTCACATTCTTATCTTGAAAATCTCACATTCAAATAAGTATGCACTATTTATGGTAGAGGTAATTATAGAATGCATTTTAGAAAAAAATTAAAAATATTTTAAAATATGTACTTAATGACAACTATTTGATGAAAAAGAGGACTTAAAGGAGGATAATTTTGAAAGTGATACTTAAAACTAAATAAATTTTAGAAAAGATACTCATATCCTATTATCTCATGTTTTTATATCCGATCTGAGTATAGGCCCAGATGCAAAATAAAATATTTGGACCCTGTTGGGAAATTAGAAAGTTAAAGGATTCAAGATAATATTATTTAAAGCTTAGGGGCAAACATAGAATTACAGTTAATTATTCTGCGGCGCCACTAACGAAGATAAAGAGCGAATTCAAACCTGCAGGTTGCGACTTGTCCCCCACCTCTCTCTCTCTGGTTACTGTATCAAGCGCCACCAGTTCACTCCAGATTCATTCGTTTGTTTACACACACAGACACACACAAATCCCAATGCTTTCTGGGGATTATCTGACTTGGTTGCGACATAACTTTCCTATCAATCAATTTTCTCAAGGTGAACCAAAATCTGAGAGGGTCTGAAATGGCGTCGTCGGTCGAACTCCAACAACGTCTCCATCTTTAGGCCAGTAGAGAGAAGTGAGTGTTACTTCTTTCTTTCACTAGAGAAAAAGCTACGCCTTTTGTTCTTCAAAGCTAAACCTGTCTAGATTCGCAATCTCTTTCACTGTATCTTCAGATCTTTGCTGGATTCGAGCTAGCTAGTAATTGCAATGTTGTTGGGCCTTATTGTCTGACGCTATCGATGGTTTCCGTCAATTCTGGGGGGTTTTATCTCGCTGTAGAGTAAGTCTACATAACTTTTACACTTTGAATCTCTGATTTGAGAGCAGTTTAATGCTGAAGTCTCTGCCTCTTGAGCTGTGCTGAGGCATTTGGACTCAAAACCCTAGATTTCGTGTCCATCCAGTCGGTGGTTTAAGCCTAAGTAATGTATTGAGTACTTTTATTCATCTTCTGGAATCTTGTTTTCATTTTCTCCACTTTTTTCCCCAAGTCCATGCAACCATTGATAATCTGGAGGTTACTAAAACCCTAACTCGTTTGTTGAGTGATATATCTTATCGGAAGAAAAGTAGTTCTTCAACACCAATGCTATGCACACTCTGAGCCCACTTTGTTAATTGTTTTGCTTTCTTTCACCTACTTTGCTTTGGAACTAGAATCACACTGCTTGATTGAATATTCGACCCTAATATCAGATTTTAGTGGGTGAGTTGGAATCATATAGTCAGAGAATGGAGTGTGCAGCTAAACCATTCAAGCCTCCTTCAAACATCTCTGAAATCGGCTTCAAATTTGCCAAAGTTTGTAGATTTAGGTCCATTGGTGTCTTGCGCTCGGAAAAGCCTCACCATCACCAACTATGTCCAAGCAATGGCACCAATGTTCTGCCATTGGCCGATGACAGTTGCGATGCTACTGAGGAGGGTGAATGTGATGGTGAGAAAGTTCATCCCTCGGTCGAGGTACAAATCAAAAGCATGGAATGTGATCATGTGATCTTGAAGTTGTTTGAAGCAATTTCAGCTCTCAAATTGGCGTATGTTCAGCTTCAAGGTGCTCATATTTCATTTGACCCAGATAAAATTAGAGCTTCTAATGAAGTCATTGTCTCTCAACTTGAAGCATTGTCTAAGATTAAGAGTGCCTATAAAGAGCAGCAATTTGGAAAACTCAATTCAAATTTGGCTTGTTCGGCTCTTCTGCTAGCGGAAATTCAAGTTCAAGAGAGGCTGTTAAAGAAATTGAAGACCCAAAACCAGGTCAAGGAAGCTGAGATAGCTAGTTTGCGGCATGACTTTCACGGTCTGGATTTGAACAACAGAAAACTGGTTGAAGAGTTGAGACAGAGAGAAAAGGAGGATGCTGGGTTCTTAAATGTTTCTTTCTTTCAGGACATTGCCAAAGCAGCTTCAAAGGCCATTCATGATTTCACAAAGCCATTAATTGCTTTAATGAAAGCTTCAGGTTGGGAACTAGATAAGGCAGCAAATGCAATTGAAAATTCGGTTGTCTATTCGAAGAGGTCCCACAAGAAGTACGCATTTGAAGCTTACATTATGCGTAGAATGTTTATGAGATATCTTTCCAATCTTACAATGTTGGCAATATTGTGAAATTTGATGACCCAATTGATGCTCTAATGGAAGAACCAGATTCTAGTTTTTCCAAATTTTGCAGAACAAAGTACCTATTAGTAGTTCATCCAAAGATGGAAGCGTCTTTCTTTGGGAATTTGGATCATAGGTCATTTGTGTCTAGTGGAAGGCATCCAAGGACGCCATTCTACCAAGCTTTTCTCAAAATGGCAAGGTGGGTTTTTATTCTTCGGGGGATCGCAGCTTCAACCGAACCAAAAGTCAAAATGCTTGGAGTTAAGCGAGGGAACGAATTCTCCGATGCTTATATGGAACGTACACCAGAGTCCGAGGGAGACATGGTGTATGATGAAGAGCAGTCAAGATTCAAAGTAGAGTTTATGGTAACACCTGGGTTTAAATTTGGAGAGACGGTGGTCAGATCTAGGGTATATACCTCAAAAATGTAAATCTCAAATGGCATCTGCTAGGAGGAGTTCCTCTGGCTCATTGGTAACTCAGGAAAATCCAATCACTTTTTGGTGCCAAATACAATTATGCATTGTTCTTTAAAATGAACGCAATTTTGCCTCAAGTTAGAATGGTATGTTGTCATTTGAATCAAAGCTTTTAAGTTCAGGCTATTCTGATATATCTGTTTTGAAGGTGCAGGGATGTGTCTGTTGTCTTTTAAATTGTATCTGTATGTATCTAGTTGATGATTTCCCTCATATTTATACCATGTTGCTTATCATTTATTGGATGTAACTTGTCACATTTGTTTGTGGGATTGTGGGTTCAAACCTCATCCACTACCCTCCCTCTCTTTCTTCAGTTTTTTTTAAAAACTTTTAAAGAAGGGGCTGACGAGATTCGAATTCACGATTTAACAGTTCAACGGCTGGCTGTAGAGTCATTAGGCCACTGCTGATCCTTGACAAAGTTCTTCTGCTTTACACACTGTTTTGAGTCGTTAAATTCAGGAAGCAGAAAAGTTGTCACGCACAAATATTTCTCAATCAACTTGTCTAATCAGGGGGATGTTAACATTGAAAACTTTTGCTGTTATTTCTTAAGGCTAATGAACATGACTTTCTGATGGGCTGTGCCCAAACACTTTTTTCTTAGTTTCTGGCGAATAAAAAAGCCTTTGCGTACTACCTGGTGTATGCGGTACCCACAAAAAAATTGTCCGGTATATGGTAAAGTCCAACGATGCAGGGCTGGCATGAACGTCTGAGACTCGACTCATCTTGATATTTAAATCTAGGATAAATTTTACTGACACTCCCTAGATTTAAGTCAACACCTTCTTTATAGTTTTTGAAATATCACTGCACACCCTATGATTTATATACACGTTTATAGTTTATTCTCATTTGAATTGCCAAATTTAACCTTGACACATATAAAATAAGTTTAAAGTATTAGTAAACATTCTTGTAATATTAATTAAATTAAATTAAATGCTAATTGAATTAAATAGAATGTTTCATATAAAAAAAATATTTCAAACAAAATTTTAATTTGGTGTTAATTTTAAAAAATAATATTAAATTGATAAAACTAAATGTTAAATTCAAAAAAATTGAATGATCATTTTGTATTGATTTGATAAAATTGAAAGCTAATTTGACATTCAATCAAAAAAATGATGTTAGTTTGATAAATTGGATGTTAAATTGATGAAATTAAATGTTAATTTAATGAAATTGAATATTGATTTAGTGTTAACTTTATAAAATTGAATTTCATGAGAATGAATATTAGTTTGCTGAAATAAAATGATAATTTATAAAATTATAGATCAATTTTACGTTAATTTGGTAAAATCTTGTATTAATTTGATGAAATTTAATATTAGTTTGATAAAATTGATATTTAATTTGGTATTAATTAGATCAAATTGAATATTAATTTGGTAATTAATTTGATGAAGTTTAATATAGTTTTGATAAAACTGATTGTTAATTTGATATTAATTAGATCAGAATGAATATTAATTTAGTATTAGTTTAATAAAATTGAATGTTAATTAGATGAATTGAATGCTAATTTGATGAATGTGACTGTTAATTTGACAAAATTTAATATTAATTTGGTATTAATTTGATGAAATTGAATATTAATTTGGTATTAATTGATAAAATTAAATATTAATCAAGCAAAATTAAAGGTTACTTTAATGTTAATTTGATAAAATTATAGATTATTTTGTATTAAATTGAGTAAGGATAATTAAGTAAAATGGGAGTTCTAGTAATGGTAGTTTAGTAAAATTGCATATTCTATTAGGATACAAAAATTGATAGGGGTATGCAGCAATATTTTAAAAATTAGAGAAGGTGTCTGTAAAATATGATTTAAATTTAAAGGATGTCAGTGAAATTTACCCTTGATGAGTCCATCCACCATATCAATCCTTATTTTCCACACCCTTAGTTTGATGTGAGACCGGCCTTTTATTTGTCTTCAGCAAACATTTTTCTTTCAAAAGAGACGTGAAAGATTTAAGGTGGTGTTTGATAAAATTAATAGTTGAATATTAAAAATTAAATGATGAATTTTAAGTGTTAAACGTTAAATTTTTTAATTTGTTGACTGTTTATTATCAACAAAAATTTAAGTATCGAATTTGATGGCGTAATTTTTCGTGGATGAGGAGAATGAATGAATGTGTGGATTAGAATAGATATGAGCTACAAGGCTCGTGTACATTAGGAATAAAATCTTTGGGGGTATGGAATGATTTGCACAATAAAATTATAGTGATTCACCGGCTCGAGCGCTTGACTAATTCACTCTTCAATAGAAATTCTTGCTCCTTGGATCTATATTGATCATGTCTCTAGTTTACATAATCCTTTTAGGTGTAATTAGGGTTCCTCCCCTGCAATGGAGGCACTGTTCAACATTTATAATGTTATTTCTATCTCTAAGGGATCTACAACGAGATCTCTGCTTCTTCTCCGCAAGATCTTCCTTAATTCAAGGAGAGAATCTTGGTTAGTTAAGAGTTTTATGCATTGATTATAACTTTCCATTATTTTAAGGATGTCTGCCACCAACCAGTTGTGTCCTTATTTCTTTCCTTCTGTTTCGCCCGGAGAGAACTCAAGGTCTGGACCCTTAGCTTTGGTTGTCTTGTCTGACCTCCCTTCCCGAGTTCATCCTTAATTAAATTTTTTTTTCAGGTATCATTAGTTGCCCCCAACCCTTAGTCCAAGTGAACTTGGGTAGGGGTTGAGTTGAGGTTTAACTGAGGTAGATCTCCATATGCTGACCTCGATTCGAGCGCAAATAAATTTTCTGACGATTTCAAGTAATCATTTACTCCCTGGTTTCTCGCGCACATTCTCCACTTCTTACCATTAGCTTTAAATGTCCCTAAGTTGATGGGAGCGACTCTCATTTCACTCTTTGAATTCTCTCCCCAAGGTTTTCTTCTTCCTTACATCTCCTGCTTCCTCAACCTGTCTGCTATCTTAGGATTTTGCTGAATCTCTTCCTTTCTCAAATTGGATTGTGAAACTTGCTCTTTTTTTCTCACTTCGAGTTCTAGTCTGCCATTCGCTCTTGGTTAGGTACGTTTCTTGCCCCTTACATGTTTCTTCATTCTGGATCGCTCGAATCTGATGTGGTTACTGCATTTATGGACTTTTAGATTATGTTAATTTAGGAACAAAGGTTACTCTTTATCTCGTCTATCGCTAGGATTTTCGTCATTGGTCGTTGATGTCTTGCCTCCTTGACCCTCAAAGAGTGCTTTTCAGGGGTCCCTCCTCTTTATAGGTCTTTTAAACGTTCTTTCTCCTGCCCAGTTATGTTTGCCTCTTTCGAAGCTACCCTCTCATCCGTTTCCCTTCTGGGGGATAGATCTGCTGAAGAAGATACCGACTTAGGAGATATAGGTGAGGAGATTGATAACTTCCCAGGTGTTGATTCTGTTGACGCTGAGGGAAATACTGAGGAGCGTCCCTCCTCGTCCTCTCCTGCGCCCAAAAACATTAGTAAAGGTAAAGCCAATGTGAGCGGTATAGGAATCTTAGGCAGCGCTGAGGGTGTAAGGTCTGTCTTCAAAGCTCCAGAACACGTGGGCTCCAGTGAGGTCTCTCCTTCTCTCATGAAGATTCTTAGTGCTTGTTTTGGCTTTCCTCCAGGTGTCCAATACTGGTGCCCAGATGCATTCACTCCCTATGTCTCCCAGGTTCATAAGAAGGTCTGCTTCTTTGTGGCTGTTTTTGAGAATGACCTTCGCTTTCCCTTGCACTGATTTATTAAGAGTGTTTTGCAGCACTTTAACGTCTGCCCTGCTCAGCTTTCCCCCAACTTCTGGGGTGTTCTAGTGGGTCTCCTTATTTTCTTTAAGAAACATAAACTTAGGGTTCCCACAATTTCCTTGCTTATGAAATTTTTCAACGTTAAGCATACCTCTACTGATGGTTTTTGGTATATCTCCAAACAAACAAAAGCCAAATTAATTATCTCTGACCTCCTAAGCTCCCACAAGGGCTAGAGAAAAATTTTCTTCTTCATGTGGGGCAGACAATGGGAGTACAATCCTACAGATACTTCAGATACTTTGCCAATCCCTTGGGCTTGGAAAGTCCCTGATAACTTGGGTAAGTCATTGTCTGAGCGAGCTGAGATATGCTTCAATGGTTTTGGTTGCTGACCTCTCTTTGTTTTTATTATTCTATTTTTTAGGTGTCCGTCCTGAGCTCAGTGCTGAGGATATGTGGGTTTTGCGGACCTTGGAGGGTTGTAATTCAAAGAAGTATTCCGAGTTCATTAAGCCTTGAATTCTCATATCGCAAGGATTTAGCCTTCTAGAGGTAAGGATCGAAACCCCTATTTCGATATCCGTCACTAGTGCTGAGGAGATAGCAGGTGGCGTTTGCTTCTTGAACTTCCCTGTTTTTAATCCTTCATTTTTCTTCTGATTTTCTCATTTTGAGTTTCTAGGCTCTTCCTCAGTGGAGCCTACTCCAGATGAACTCCGAGCCAAGGTTTCCCATTTAAAGAAGAAGAGTGGGGGCAAGCACAAGGCTAAGGTCAGTTCTGGAAGCATCCCTATCTCCCGAGCTAAGGTGCAAAAGTTGGGAGTGCCCTTCTCCTCTCCTACTTCAACTACAGGAGCACTTGTTCTACCGTCGAACACCCCACAAGCCATAGAGACCTTTCCTCTCCTAGGGGTTCTGCCCATTTTTGGTAAAGCTCTCGAGCGAGGTCTGGCATCTCCTTCCTTATTTGAAGTTGAGAGGGCGATGGAATTGATTCCACACATCCAGCCCGTCTCCCATTCTCTCGGGCCGTCCGAGAAGTTCTCCCAACCATTCCCACCGAGCTCCAAGTTTGAGAGATGGAAGTCTCTTAAGGCGGAGAGGAGTGAAGATTTTTTTTTGACAATGTTGAGCTTGTGACTGTTACCATTACCTCTATCATCCCTGATCCTGATGTTCAGAGGTCTGCAACTATGCCTCTTGAGACCTCAATTAGCTTGGCTCTGCATGGAGCTACTGCCATAAATTTTCAACCTTTTTGTGTTCTAATTTTTCTTTTTTGTTTACCTTGTGTCACCCTTTTACTGACTTTTCCTTTTTGTCCTTAGCTGGCTATCCACGTGAGGGGTTTGCAAAGTCGTATCCAAGCTTTGGAGAGCTTTTCCAAAGCCACTAAGGCATATTCGATCAAGATTGCTGAGCTATCCTTTGCCAATAATGACCTTGAGGCCCAAGTTCAAGATTTACGAGCTCAAGTGGAGAGGCAAATTTCTATCATCAAAGATATGGAAGTTAAAAGGGAGAAGATGGTAGGTAAAGACCTATCAAAAATAGAGGATCTCAAAAAGACCAAGGAGGACCTCAAGGTGAAAGACTCAAGGCCAGTCAAGAGACCTTCAAAGCCTTAGCATCCATCAGAAGCCTGAAGGGGGAATACAAAGTCTTACCTGAGGCGAATGATGCGATCTAAGATGAGCTCTGGGTGAAGAATGATCTGATTGTCAAGCGGAATGATGATTTTATCACCAGATGGGCCAAAGGGTGGATTGATTTCCAGGAGAAAGCTGAAGAAGTATATCTTGACCTGAATTTCAATTTTGAGATCCCAGCTAAGGAAGAGGCAGAGGAGCCCAATATAGAAGGTGAGGATGGGGCCTTGGCGCCTTCTATTTTTGAGAAAGCTCCTGAGGAATCAAAGGTGCTTATCCTGCACGCTGAGGTATTGGCTCAGGATGTTCCTACTTCTTCAGATATCCCTGTTTCTATGACTACTGGGCTCCTTGTTGCTCCCGATTATTGTCCCTTTCTCTGTTGACCTGGTTACAAGAGCTCTAATTGAGGTTGAGATTCCTGTTCCCTTGCCTGCCCTTGGCCTCCCAGATACTTCGATTATTATCTTGCTATGCATTTTACCTTTAGAAATTTCAACTGTTGGCCTGCCAGAGACTCCACCCACCGAGCTACCAGAAGCATCAGTTGCAGAGCTACCAAACCCTCTTCCTCCTACTACTACAGAGTCCTAGGGCTACTTTCTTTTACACAGACTTAAGATTTTTTTTTAGAATGTACACCTATGTTGTTGTTGAACACACCTTGCTTTTGTAACTGCTCAATACAATCTGCTCTACTCTTCCTTGAGTTATTGTTATCGTTGAGTTACGATTTTGCTTACTGCTTTGATTCATATTTCCCTTCCCTTGCCCCTTACTTTGAGGAGTACCCTAGTTTTCCTTAAAGTAAAATTGACGAGTTTGGAGAAACAAGGTCTTTTGAAGAGCTGTAGAGCTAAAGAGCTATTGGTATTATGAGGTTTCTCCCCTAGAGAACTCCTCCTTGCTGTTTGGTGCCCTTTAGGAATCATTGGATGGTGAATTCGATATTCCTCATAGTGACAAGAGGTTTGCTGGTTCTGGCAAAAAGAGTAAGCCACTAGAAGCTGAGGTTTATCACAAGCACATTTGTGGAGGCCGTATTGCAACATACATGAGAAGTTTGATGGAAGATGAGCTCGAGGAAAGCCAGTCCCATTTTAGCCAGTACCTCAAGAAGGGTATTGCGGGTGATGGCCTTGAGGAGATGCACCAGAAGGTCCATGCAGCCATACGAGTTGACCTCAACTCAAAGAAAGTTGAGAGGTCTCCAAAGGACCACAAGAGGCATAACCTAAAAAAGCTTACTTTCCATGCATCCATACGAGCTGACCTCAGCTCAAAGAAATCTAAAAGTCTCCAAAGGAGCACAAGATGCATAACCTAAAGAAGCTTACTTTCCATGTAGCCATACGAGCTGTCCTCAACTCAAGAAAATCTGAGAAGTCTCCAAATGAGCACAAGAGGCAGAACCTAAAGACCTTTTATCCCAAGCTTACACTTGTCCTGAATCACTTTGATGATGCTCTAAGATCTCCTTGTGTAGATTGTACCTTCCAGGGTTAAACACCAAGTTTTTCTTTACTGCAGGTGCTTGCCTACTTTCCAAGATTGTAACTGTCACTATAATTTTGGAAACTCCAAGGATCACCGACTTTGCTTTCCATGTGTCTCTTGGTATCATAAAAACCGATATTTCTCTGGAGTCTCTAGACCTTTTGGGGTTACTTTACAAAGTCTGGGACCTTTTATTGAATCTTGGAGGTTTCTTGCTTTTCTTTTCCTCTGAGTTTTTTATGGCTTCTTCATTTTCTTCCTTATTCAAGGAACGTGCTTCCTTTGGGATCGACTGGAAGTGACAATCTAACTACTTAGTCCTATCAGTGATGATGCCTTTAGACTTGGATGTGATCAAGAGGCGATTCTTCCTTGATTTGGACTTGCCTCTATGAGCCCCATTCTCTGATAAATCTTGCAATTATTTATCTCAAGGAGAGGATTGTTTCTTTGAGGGTGCTCTGGAGATGGGCCTCTATCTCCCCATCTATCCCTCCCTTGGGTGGATCTTGACTTATTATGGATTGTGTCCCTCTCGTCTTTTTCCTAGAGGATGGGGCACTATGATCAACTTCTTCATCTTCTGGAGACTATAGGGTAACAATGAATTTCCTACGATAGCCGAGTTTCTTTATTTTTTTTAGCTTGAAGAGGATGAGGTTCCCTAATTTAGTTACTTCTGGTGGAGGCACTTCAAACTGTGATCTCTGGTACTTGACCTCCCCTCGTCTCCTAAAGGGTGGTTTCAATGTTTTTCATTTCAGGAGACTCTTGGAGGTTCACTGAGCATCGCTGCTTGGGGAATAGAGTTCCTCATTCGTGGAAGAGTTTTTCTCACACATATAGGTGTATTGGGAGCCTTTCCTGAGCAAATTTCTTATGATGCCGAGTCTTAACCGTTCTGTTTTTGTGCAGGTGTGCCTGAGCTAGATCTGATAGAAACGATGAACATTGAACAAGTGATTCATTCTGAACCGATGTCTTTCTCTAATTGCTAATTGGTGACCTCCGAGAATCTTTTCCACTTCAGCGCTGTTGCAGCATCTATAGATTTTACTTTTATCCTATACTCTCTTATCTCCTTTCCTCTCGAATCAAAGGGAGATGAGGGTACTAAAACAACCTCCAGAAAGCATAGGTGTGGTTCCTGTGAGTAGCTCTTCTTCTTCTTCATCTAGGTCTTCGTTGGGAACAATTTTGTTCTCTTCCACTGGGTAGAAGCTCACGAAGTTGCTTTTACAGACGGAGAATGAGAGAGATGAGCTGAAGGAGAAGAACGCACGCCTAAGGGAAGAATTAGCTTGGAGGGAATTGAGAGTTTCTTTATTTTTTTCCTTTCCCTTTGTTTTCTTCATTGTAAATGTCACAGAATCTTTTCCCTCTGCTAATCGCTATGCTTATGATTTCTGCTCCTACCACATTCTTATGAGTCGAAGAGCTGATCTTAATATTATGCACTGAAAAGCTCATTTGTACTTTATAAGCTTAGGAGCTCATCCTAGTTTTATGAGTTGAAAATCTTATCTAGAGTCTATAAGCATGAGGAACTCATCTTAATTCTTTATGGGCTGAGGAGCTCATCATAATTTTATAGGCTGAGAAGCTCATCTTAATTTTTATGAGCTGAGGAGCTCATCTTTATTTTATGAGCTAAGGAGAGCATCGTTAGCTTTTAGCTACTTCATGGAATCATGTTGGAACAAGTTGAAAGCTTGCTACTTTATTGATAATAGTTTTCTTACAAAAGAAACTTACTAAACAAATCTTTTGAGATGCATTGCATTCTAAGAATGAGGTAGTCTTTTTCCCTCTTCTATCTGCAACTCATAGTTCCCAGGTCTGATTACCCTGGAGATAATGAAGGGACCTTCCCAGTTAGGTCCTAGTTTTACATGAGTGGGAGGGGAGGATTTTTCTAAGCACTAAGTCTCCGATTTTAAAGCTTCTGTATCTGACACTTCTGTCGTAATACCTTGTTGTCTTCCTCTGGTAGCTCTGGATGTGCTGCAAAGCTCTGTCTCTCTTTTTATCCAAGAAATTAAGATTTAGTAGAAGTGATTCATCATTGTGTTTGGATTCTGCAAATTCAGTCCTGGGGGATGGGAGTCCTACTTCAACTGGCGCCACTACTTCGGTTCCAAAAGTTAAAGCGAACGTCGTTTCTTGAGTCGCTGACCTGGCAGTTGTTCTGTAGGCCCATAGCACCTCCGGGAGGTGTCCTACCCACTTTACTTTTAGGGCTTCCAACTTAGTCTTCAAGGCTCCCTTTATGGCTCGAGTGGTGACTTTTGCATGACCGTTGAATTGAGGATGGGCTGGAGCTGAGAAGTAATTCTTTATTCCTAGCTCGACGCAAAACTTTATGAATTTAGGGTTATCAAATTGTCTTCCAAAAATCGGGGGTTTTTTGTCAACCCGTTGATCATCCATCAACCCGTGAAAATACTCATAGATACCGTATAACTTGAAATCACACGTCAAGTCCCATTTATTGAGATCCATAATTTAACAAAATTCAAGCAGTGTCTCCTTTGTACGGGGAGCTCTACCCAAAATACATGTGCATCATACAATTACATGAACCATTCGAGATCTAATATACAACATTGACCACACTGGGTCCATTTATCCATACTCATATAACAACATTTAATCAAATGACTCATCCGAGGTCTAACGTACATCAATTCATACTCCCACATTATAATTATATGCATTAAACATAGTTAATACAAGTTCAAAATTACAATTCTTTTACATACATTACATGCCCAAAAAACTAACTTTGTAAAAGTTTAAAAAAAATGGACTAAAAGCAACAAGTCGACATTTCTTCGTCATTGAGCCCCCGAATAGGCACCGTCCAGCGACGTGTATTCCCCACCTAAAATTTTTTCCTATATAAGGTGAGTTGCGTTCAACATAGTATCTCCTACAAAACTCCCCAACCTATATGATATGAAATGTGCACATGCAACAATCAACAACCATTATTTATTTCGAACAAGAACATGTAATTCAAGATTGAAATCCTACCATGTCATGTCATGATATGAGATGATACTCACTCATGCACTTTAACCCGAGTCCTGACCGACTCCCACAACACAATGTAATGCACGTGTGTAATAAATTTTTCATTGATGAAATACATCCAATGATTGTTTGAAATAAAAATCATGTGTTTATAAAAGCAAATCATTGTTGGGTGTTACATATTAAATGAGTATTTTTATAAAACAATATCTTGTGTCTTTGTTGGGCAACGAATTTTGGTATCACATCGCCGGTTCCATATACCATTACACTTTTTCAGAATTTCACATCAGGAAAATGTATGAACTAAGTAGCCAAGTCTTGCACCCAAGGAGAATCTAGCCCTTCTTGCTATACTCGACACAAATTTTTCATGCAACCATGTAATTCAGCTAAATCTTTGATCCAACCTTCTCAAGTCCACTTATCAAACACCAAGGATGGTGTTTGATCAACTATGCACCCACAACTACACTCATGCCTTATGCCCATGAATGTGATGTCAAAATCATGTCCAAGATGCAATGAATGTCAAATGAGTAATTTAGCTGTATATCAATATACCAAGGCCAATTATATCATGTGTATATGTAATTTAGCCATTGATGCTTGCTGCACGTCGCGCCACACGCCCTCTTGTCTGAGTCTATTTTTGTTCCAAAACGATTAATTTCATCCTAGTTTAAGTTCAAATTATTTTTATTTAAAATTTTCTTTAATTATAAGAAAATTTTATAAATTTTATTTTTAGTGACATTTGTGAGGTCACCCAACACCCAATTGTATTATAAAACGTGAAAAATTTGACTATTTTGAAATTCGACAAAAAAAAATTCAAGTAACTCGGTATCTTGATACTAATCCAGCAGTGAAGTCCGTTGCGTTATACGAGCTCTAGAAAAATATATATTTTAAATTCGCATTATGGTGATAAATTATCATTTTGCCCTTTTTCAGAAAAAGTTTAAATTTACCTGGATTTTACACGATTGTCCTAGGAACTCCAAACCTGCAGATTATTGATTTTCATGTCAAATTCTGTACTTCTGCTTTGTGATCATTGCCAAGAGCTCTACCTCTTCCCATTTAGTAAAATAATCCACCCCAACGATGGCAAACTTACACTGCCCCACAATCACGGGAAGAGGCCCAAAAATTTCCAAGCTCCACTACTGGAATGACCAAGGGCTCGCTACCAATGTTAGGAGCTGGTGTGCACCTAGCAGACCTTACACTTTTTAACCAGATCAGTGGCATCCTTTAGCATAGTAGGCAAATAGTACCCCTACCTCAAAGCTTTTCCGGCTAGAGCTCGAGCTCCGATATAGTTACTGCAAACTCCCCTCATGGACCTCTCTAAGTATGTAGTTAGCGTTTTTATTTCTCACACATTTGAGTAGAGGTGCTGAAAAATCTCATTTATACAAGTTTACCTACAAAATAAAGAATCTTGATGACCTTGTTTTCAGCTTGGTAGCCTCCTTGGAATTCGTTAGCACGGTCCTATTCTGGAGATACTCTATGATGGGGTCCATCCAACTTGATGAAGTCAAAACAAGGAGCATTTTCGCTTCGTCAACACTTATCGATGGTTCTGCCATGTGTTCTACTGGTATTAGTCTATTCAGGTTTTCCTGTGAAGCTGTTGTCTGTCTGCTCATGAATTTTCAGTTCTGGGAATATGTCTGACCTTAACTTACACAAATTTCTTGATCAACTCTTGCACGTTCCTAAGGTAAAGGACCATTTTTTCGGCCTTGGCCTCATAAAATTCTTCTATTTGTTTCACTATGAGTTGGGAATTACTACAAATATCAAGATGTTTTGCCTCCGTTGAGTGAGAAAGATTGAGTCCAGCAATGACAGTCTCATATTCTGTCTCAGTGTTTGAAGCTTTAAACCCAAACTTGAGGGCGTATTTGACGTCTATTCCATCTAGGGAGGTTAGAATTAAGACTGCACTTCTTTCCTGAGCATTACCAGCTCTATCCACTAAAAATTTTCAGGTGGGGAGGTCAGGTACTAGGTGTGTAGCCTCCATGGGTATTGCTGTCGTGAATTCTATGATAAAATCTGTCAGGATCTGCCCTTTGATTGCAGTTCTTGGTTTGTATATGATGTCAAACTCGTTGAGCTCTATAGCCTACTTAACCAGTCTCCCTGAAGACTCTAGTTTATGTAGTATTTGCTTGATCAGCTGATCTGTAGGAACTTCAATAGTATGAGCCTAGAAATATGGCCTAAGCCTCCTGGCCATTGTAACTAAAGCTAAAACAAGATTCTCTATATTTGGATATCTCTCCTCTACCCCCTGGCAGAGCTTTGTTACATTAATAGACTTGCTGCTAAGCTCTGTCTTGCTCCCTGACTAGTGCTGCATTGGTCAAAAAATCTGAGACAACTAAGTAGAGAGTAAGTACTTTCCCTTCTAAGGGGCTTATCAGAACAGAAGGGGAGCTTAGGTAATCTTTCAAGGCTTTGAACACTTCTCCACACCGGGTATCCCACTGGAACGCCTTTTTTAAGACTTGAAAGAAAGGTTGACACTTATCACTTGATCTGAACACAAAATAACTCAAGACAGTTATTCTTCCTATCGAGTGTGGATCTCCCTCGTATTGGATAGTGGCTGCATATCTAGTACTGCCTTCACTCTTTTTGAGTTTGCCTCAATTCCTCTACTATTGACTATGAAGCCCAAAAATTTTCCTGTTGATACTCTGAAGGCACATTTTATGAGATTAAGCTTCATTTTGTACTCCTTAAGAACCTGAAACGACTCCACTAGATGCTCAATGTGGAGCTCTACCTTCAATGATTTGACCAACATATCATCAATGTAGACCACTATGGTCATCCTAATCTACTTTTGAAACATTCAATTTACCAAGCGCTGAAAAGTGGCTCTAGCATTCTTCAATCCGAAAGGCATAACCTAGTGACAATACGTCCCTTCCTCAATTTTGAAGGAGGTTTTCTTTTGGTCATCGGAATCCATTCTAATATGATTGTACCCAAAAAAGGTGTCTATGAAGATAAGGGACTCGTGTCTAATGGTGGCGTCTACAATCAAATCTATTCGTGGTAAAGGGAAGTTGTCTTTAGGGCAAGCACGATTGAGATCAGTGAAGTCGATGCAGAGACGTTATTTGTCGTTGGTCTTCTTAACAAGGACCAGATTGGCTAACCAAGCTGGATAGTCAACTTCTTTGATGGCTCTGGCATGAAGGAGTTTGTTAGTCTCCTCATTGATAGCCTTTTGGTGTTAAGGGGTGAAACTCCTCCTTTTTTGTTTGATGCAGGGTTTACACTAAGCTTGTGAGTGATGACTGAGGGGTCGATTCATTTCATGTCCTCTTACTTCCAAGCAAAGACTTCTATATTTCTCCTTAGGAACTGAATTAAGAGGTCTTTAATTTCTCTACTCAACTTTGATCCTATATAAACAAGGTGTTCTGGCTCCTCGTCGAGCTGTATGAGCTCCAACTCCTCTGATGGCATTAGTATGGTACGTAGTTCATCCCTCATGTCGATCTCATCTAACTGTATGTTCTCAACTTTTTTCTTTTCACATAAGCCATGTAGCACTCTTGTGCTACACGTTGGTCTCCTCGGACCACTCTGATTCCATTCTTTGTAGGGAACTTTAGGGCGAGGGAAGGTATGAATCTCATGGCGTTGAGGGAAGGCCTTTCAAGAAAGATATTGTATGTTGAAGGTGCATCAACCACTAGGAACCTTACAGTTGTGGTGGCTTGACAAGGCGAGTCACTTAAGGTGAGCACGAACTAGATTTATCCTAGGGATAACACCCTTTCTCCCGAGAATCCCAACAAGTGAGTACTCATTAGCTCAAGTTTTTCCCTTCCTAAGTCTATTTTATCGAATGCAGAAGTAAAAATGATGTCTACTGAGCTGTCATTGTCAATCAAAACTCGATGAACAATTCTATTGGCTACCACGACTCTTACCACCAAGGGATCATCATGGGGATGTTGGCAACCTTCCAAGTCTGTATCTAAAAAGGTGATAGATGTGTCCAGCCGTAGAATCTTGGACACAATATGCACTTTCAAAGCTTCTCCAACTCTGATTCTTCTCAGGTGGGCTTTTTCTAGCTGAGCTGGACTCCCCACCTCCTACGAATCCTCCAGATATCACTCTGATCTCCCCCAGAGGCTGTTGATGTGGTGCATGTACTTTCTGTTGAGGTGGTGGAGGTGGAGGAGCTCGATTTTGATTATCATGGGCCACGAAGCAACAAAGTTGCCCTTGCTGGATCAGAAACTCAATCTCCTTCTTTAGCTAGATGCAATCATCAGTGTGATGACCATGGCTCTGTAGTAGTTGCAGTACTTTGTGGGATCCCTCTTTGTTGGATCCATCTTTATTTGAGATGGCAATCTCAGAAATTTCTCATTTTGTACCTCATAAAGAATCTATGACACTGAGGTGGTAAGGGGGTGAGTTGTCGAGGTGCGTATCTCAGCTGTAGTTCTGGTTGCAGAGGACCAAAGTGGTCTTTAACATTCTCTCTTCTCTTTGGGGAGCGATTTCTCTCTCTTTTTGGAGACCTATCTCATTTTCGTTATTTTCAGGGACTACGCTCCCTTTTCTTTTCCTCCTTCCCTTTTTCTTTTTGCTAGGAAGAGCTCTCTACCTTAGAGAGGAGAGCTTCCTCACCTTTTATGTACTCCTCTGCTTTAGCCAGCACCTCGGCCATACTTACTTGAGGATTCTTTGAGATGAAGAACATCAAGTCCTTTCTGCACTCCTAAACCAGCTATGAAAGCGTTAACAAACAATTTCTCATCTAGGATATCTACCTTTAGAGATTTTAAGTTAAATCTTTGGACATACGACCGTAGGGTCTCGTTGGGCCCCTATTTCACATTTAACAAGTGGTAACTCAGTTTTATGTAGATCCGAACTCCAATAAAATGGGATACAAAATATATTGAGAGCTCCTTGAAGGAAGAGATTGATGCTGTGGGTAATCAATTAAACCATGCCAAGGCGGAGCCCTTCAATGTGATAGCAAAGGCTCGGCATCGTACTGGATCTTGATATTCATGCAATTCTATTTGGCTCTTGTACGTATTGAGATGGTCCATGGGATCTTTGGTCCTATCAAAGGCATCTATTTGGGGCATTCTGAACTTAGGAAGAAGCAAAAAGTGCAACACCCCAGCGGTGAATGAGGATTCAGTCTGTTGCACCAGAGCATACATCTTTACTGGGGTCTTACCCCTCATAGCTTTCTTCATATAACTGAGCCCTTGCTGAATGTCCCTAAAGCGCTGCTTCCAATACTGTTCCATCATTTTCTGCTGGAAAGGGAGATAATAGTTTTTTTTTATCCCATTATCTTAACTCTACGCCTTTTATTGTCACTATCCCTAGGAGATGGATGAGGAGCTTGGCTGTTCTCGCCACCCTTGTTTATTTCCTTGAGGGGGTCAAGTCATTGATGCTCCCCTTATGGAGGACCTACTTGGGTTGGTCGTGTTGCTGAGGACCTTGTAGGAGCTTTAAGAGCTCTTCATTTTGTTGGATGAGACTCTGGTTGGCTACGCGGAGTGCCTCCGTTTCGTTATTCGTTGGGGAATTCTCCATAGGAGGGTTATCTACTATTGCGGGTACAAAGTCATGAAGGTTCTCTTGTTGTCTTCCACTAGTAGCCTCCTGCTAATTCTGCGTTCGTGGAGGATTCACCTGACTTCTGCTTATGTTGCGAGTTGAGACCATCAGTTACTGAAGGATCAGTGTACTTGAAACGAGAACAAACGTTCCCACAGACGGTGCCAAACTGATGACGTAATTTTTCGTGAATGAGCAGAATGAATGAATGTGTAGATTAGAATAGATCTGAACTACAAGGCTCGTGCACATTAGGAATAAAATCCTTGGGGGTATGGGATGATTTGCACAATGAAATTATAGTGGTTCACCAGCTCGGGAGCTCAGTTAATCCACTCGTCAATGGAGACTCTTGCTCTTTGGATCTATATTGATTATGTCTCTAGTTTACAAAATGTTTTTGGGTGTAATTAGAGTTCTCCCCTGCAATGGAGGCACTATTTAGTATTTATAATGCTATTCCTATCTCTAAGGGATCTGTTTCAAGATCTCTGCTTCTTTTCCACAAGATCTCCCTTACTTAAAGGATAGGATCTTGGTTAGTTGAGAGTTTTATGCCTTGATTACAACTTTTTATTGTTTTAGGTACGTCTTCTACCAACCAGCTGTGTCCTTATTTCTCTCTTTTTATTTCGCTTGGAAAGAGATCGAGGTCTGGACCTTTAGGCTTTGGTTGTCTCGTCTGACCTCCTTTCCCGAGCTCATCCTTAATTAAACAATATTTTTTAGGTATTATCAAAATTTAATCAAAACTGTTTGACAAATATAAGAAGATGAAGTCTAAAAATTATTATTATTCTAATTTTGCATTTCTCTTTAACCATCTCTCTAGAACTGCTTTATTCCTATCACCACCATCACAATGGTGGCAATAGTGGTGGCAGCGACGGTGGTGATAGTGGTGGCGGTGGCACAATGGTAATGGTGAAGATAACGATGGTGGTGGTGGTGGTGATGGCAACACAATAGTAGTGACGGTGACACAATGGTAGTGGTGTCAGCAACACTATGGTGGTGGCGACGACGACACAATGGTAGTGGCGATGGTGGTGGTGGTGGCGATGGCACAATGAAGGTGGTGGCGGCGACAGTGATGGTGGTGGTGACGGTGACATAATATTAGTGGTGGTGGCGATAACACAATGGTAGTGACTATGATGGTGGTGATTGTGGTGGAGGCAATGGTGGTAGTGGTGAAGGTGATAGCGACAATGGTGGTGGTGGTGACGGTGGCACAATGGTGATGGCGGCAGTGGTGGTGATGACGGTGATACAATTGTGGTGGTGGTGGCGATAGTGTTGGTGGTGGTGGCAATGACACAATGGTGGTGAGGGTATATTTTTCCATTACGAGAAATTGATAAAATCCTTACTGACTAACATTTTCAGCATTAAGTGATAAGTGTCTTGTTACTTAAAATTTTAGCCTATTTTTAAGAAGTGTTTAAATATTAAGTAGTATGAGTTTTAAGTTGTCAAACGAGTTTAATTTATTAAGTGCTTAAAGTATTCAGTTTTAAGTATTAAGTGGTGTTATCAAACAACCTCTAAATCATGTCCTAATTTTCTTCCTTAAATTTCCACAGCCAAATGTATAATTAAAAGGATTTAGTGATTCAGCCATGACACATTTGGCTATTTGTTTTCCGAAATTGTGTTATGCAAGGATTTGTTACCATAAAAAGCTACTTTTTTTTTCTTGCAAGAAATTACTTTTAAAAAAATTGTGTTTTAAATCCTCAAGTGCCTTGTCAAAGCCTAGAAAACTGATGTGAAAAGGAGCCAAATAACAACTAAACTAAATAACTTGTTAAGAGATTAGGCGGCAGTTGAAAGATTTGTTCGAAAGCCCCCTGTTTTTTAGTATTTTTTAAAACTAATAAAAGAAAGAAAGAAGTTTGGCTGTTATGACCAATTAAGCAAATCACAAGTAATTTGTCTATTTTAACTTGTCGTATAACATCACTTTCTTCTTTCATTTAAAAAAGAAAAAATGAATACATTTTATGTGGGAGGATATGGATAGAAGCGAGCTTGAGATAAGTTCAACAGTGTCCAAAAACTTATAGAAAGGTGAGTTGAATCATGAAAAATTACCGAGATGGGACTACGCACCAGAATAAATAAATAAATAAAATCACTGATCACAACACCTATTCTATACTGATGGACCCATCTTTTCTTTGTTGGAATAATTTCCTCATCTATTGTAATGTTCTTTTCAACTAGTGCTGTCTAGATGTATTCATATCAAATCCATCTTAATCTCTTCTCCTTTTTTGGTAGTTGACGCTACTCAACATGGCAGTCAGTGTCAAGGTTGCTGGCCTGGTAGGCTTCTCTATGTTGGCCTATCATCTCTGGACTTTTAGCTGACAACCCATCTGGAAATGACTTCTGTTCTTCATCACATGCAATGGTTTCAAAAAAAAAAAAACACCAAGTGTAAAGATCCAAATGAAAATGGTGGTAATAGGAGAGAAGCTTACACCCAAAGAAATGATTTCTAAGAAAGATTATATAGAGGATACTTACCTCGGGAATTAAGATATGTAATTTTTGTCCATTCAGATGATAATTTTTGTGATTAAAACCTCTTTGAACTGACAAATAACTGACGTTTGATCATGAAAACCCTACAAGTGTTAAACCAGATATAAACACCAACCATTGGTATAGAATGGATTACTCCTTTCCTATGGTGAAGGGATCAAGTTTTTCAATCTGAGTGATCAGTGCAAATCATGTACTTGTATTTTGTATTCACATCTGTTAGCAGTTTGATCAGTGCAAATCAATCTTTTTTGATTTATCTATTCACTCAGCTTTTTAATACCTTACATGGCTTCATTTACTGCTCAACCCCTGTGCAGTTTGATAAGGGCCTCGTAACATGCAGCACTAGATCACACACCACCACCGGCTAGTTCTGCCAGAAACATACCACCACCGGTTAGTTCGGCTGGAGAGAAATAATGAACTAACAATAAATGAGGACTCTTTTACTAATTCCATCGAAGGGATTTCGGTTATAGAAATACTAAGTAAACAACATTAATTGTAACAATAACTATCTCATAAAAATTAAACTAAAACTACTCTTAAAAATGTCAAGATTGCGAGTCGTTTAAGTGTATCATTCGTCTTCTCTACTATATGTCTTTTTATAGTCACGGTCTTCGACAATTTTATTTTCGTTAACTATTATTGATTAGTAATTTTTAATTAGTTAATTTTTTTCTTTTCAAATGTGACTGTAGTCGATCATCTCTCGTCTTTTTTTATATTTTATTGTGTGACACTCTTTTAATATACCTGAAATGTCAAATATCAATACACTGAATATTCATGAAATATAATATTTTTATATTCAAACACATATGTGTGTATAGAGTAGTAGCTGAGCATTCGCTCGTGGATCACCCTCTGCACAGTTGAAAAGGATTGGAGGAATGTCATCATTCATGGAGCATGAAAATCTGGAAAAGAGCACTTAGTAGACATATGGACCTTGGGAAAATCATCTTTCATTATCGATTTTTATAGTTGTTTAACAATACAATTAGGCACAGGGACAGCGAGGTATCCTAATAAGAAGTGGTGAATCCGTGACGTGGGAGCTCATTATTGGTCATGGAAACGGTTCAATGCATAGCACCAAAAATTTTGTGAATCATTAAAGCTGACCTTTGCCACCAATGCCCTGCAGCTGTTTTATGAGATTCCGAAACTCCCCAACAATAAAAACTATTTTAACTACTTATTTTTTTAATATATATTTCAACAAATTTTTTATATTTTTAATTATTCCTTTTAAATATTATTTATCAGTCCTTTTGTATTATTTTTTTTTTGAAAATAGCGAAAGGGAGAAAGAGAGAGAACGAAAGAAAATAGAGAAAAAGGGAGAGAAAATATTATAATTTTTTTTTAAATATCGTTACAATTATACTCTAAATACAGAGTATCACTGTAGCAAAATGTTATTGTAGATGTTTTGAAGATAATCTGTTGGGATGAAATTTTTGGGCTAAATAGCTAAAATTTAAAAATTGTGTGTATTTTGAATCATCTGTTGGAGATGTTCTTCATCTCTAATTTAACTCTCTAAAATAGTTAGTCAAAATATATTTAAATATTATATTCTCTATTTTACTAGTCATTTTTATAAGTTCACTCCAATCACACTCTCTGTTTTAGTTAACTACTTCATCCAACTTTTACTTACTTCTAATAATTTAAAAAAAATACAACATATATAGAGAGGTAAAGAGATAAAGAGAGAATTTAGAGAGGCTAAATGACTCTTCACATTTAGAGAGCCATTTGAGTGAAATGAAAAATAGAGAGTTGGATAGAAGTGAGTTGAAGAGTATTTTTAATGTTTGGTTAGATAAAATAGCTAAAAAGAGGAAAAAAAAAGAGTGAGTTGGAGATACACTTATAAGTCTTGTAGAGTATAATATTTTGACTTGAATTTGGTACGAATTTGAATTTAATTAGTCGGACATGAATTAATATAATTGTAAGCACTAATGCTATTTGGACATAATTTAGAGACATAATTTGAAGATTTAATGCATTATGATCATTGGATTGATAGTGTTAAGATCCAGTGATAATTTAATATTAAAATTCACTGACAATCTAATTGCCACAATCATTAAGTCCCTAAATTATATTCTCAAATTATATTTCAATTGTGTTACTCAATTGTAAGATTGTCTGATTAAATAAGATGGGAATTAATAAAATGATAAGAGTCTCTAAATTAGATTCGGGTTTGGACTTAAGAAATTTGACCCGAAGAAAGAAAGCCATATCATATAACAACTCCGACCTCTTGCGTTCATGGCTTATTTTCAACAGGGGACACCCCCCCCCCCCCCACACCCAAATATTTAATGTGCATTTCTTTCCCTAATTTTCTCTTCACAGTTCTTCATGTCTATTCATTCATCTTCATTCCCTGCTATTATATAGACAGAAAACACTAATAAGCCTAGCTCGGAGAGAGAGAGAGAGAGAGAGAGAGCATATCTGATGGGCAATTACAGGTTTAGATTATCAGACATGATACCAAATGCTTGGTTTTACAAGCTGAGGGACATGAGCAAAACCAGAAGCCACAACACCTCTCATTCCATCAAGAAAAAACTGCCTCCACCAACTACAAAATCACAGAAGCCAAACCAATCTCAACTAACACACTCCAGTTACCAAACTACAGACCCCAACAAACCTGACAAATTCTACAATTCACCCATAAACCCAAAAGCATCAGACACCCACTTTCCAGACCCACCAAGAAAATCTTCACAGAGAAGAACAAGAAGAAAGACCATTTACAAGCCATCTCCTATCAGTAGTCGGATTTCTGAACCAACTCTGGCTCAGGGATACTCCACGGATAGTTCCTTTGAGCCCGATCTCCTTGACACTCTCTCATCCGAATTCGAGTCCGAAACCATTGATGCAGCGTATCAGTCTTTCACTGGAATGGCCTCGTGGTCTAGCTCTTGCAGTTGTAAATTCAGTTCTTCAGCCACTGACATCGTCATCGACATGAATGAGAAATCATACAGAAAAACAACTGACAAAATAGATGGGTTTGATCCAATTTCAGAGCTAGACCTCCCTCCAATTCTGACAAAGCCAGCAAAAATCAGTCCAGTGTTTGAAGAGACAAGTTTATCTGAATTGGAAGAGATAAAAGCTCAAGGGTCAGTAGCGATCAGAATTGTCAAAGAAGATAAAATCAGGAACCAAAAAGAGACTAAAATTAGTCCTCTGATCAGAAAATCTGTGCCATACTCTTCTGGAGTGAAGCTCCGAGCCAACTCTCCCAAACTGGCAGGCAACAAAATTCAAGCTCAGGGAAGAAAAAGCGTGTCAACCCGAGTCCGATCGAAGTCGAAAAGGAAGAGCTTCTCGCAGAGCTTTGCAATTGTGAAGTCTTCATTTGATCCTGAGAAAGATTTCAGAGAGTCTATGATGGAGATGATTGTGGAGAATAATATTCGTGCCTCAAAGGACTTGGAAGAGCTTCTTGCTTGCTATCTTTCTTTGAATTCTGGTGAATATCATGATCTCATTGTTAAGGCGTTTGAGCAAATCTGGTTCAACATGCCTGACCACCGCTTGTAAATTACATTTTAATAACTCATCAGTTTTCGCACTTTTTAGTTCACAATTCTTTTGATTTCCTGGAACTTTTTTCATAGTTGCCAAGTAAACCCCGGATGATGAGCACAATCGCTTGCAAATCATGTGTATTAGGTTAGTTAGGACGTCTCGAGGTTCGAACTTTCAATTTCGAGATATGAATTAATATGATATCCGAGTTATACTTGACAATTTTTCAATCTGTACTATATGAATCAAAAGTAAGTATCACTTGCCGAGTCATGAACTTGTTAACTTCAAATGCTTGAAGTTCCTTGCAATGTGCTAAAAGTTAATGACCCTTTTTAGGAACCAATAAATTCATTGACAAACACTCTTCCTAGAATGTCATCATTTTTTTTTTGGCTTTTCGCATTTTGTACCCTCAAAGATGTTAAAATTCTTATTTTATACCCTCAATGTATCTAAAGTTTTGTAATGTAACCCTTCTATTAGCTTCCGCTATTTTTTCTGTCAAAATTCAACACATTGACACTGCCGGAAAAACTAATGAAAAGGTATCGGAAGGGTCATATTGTAACACTTTTGAAATATTGAAAGTGAAATGTGAAAAATTAAATCTTTAATGGTGCAAAGTGAGAATCTTAAAATCTTTCAGGGTATAAAGTATAATTTGCCTTATTTTCTTTTTGTTTTTTTTTTCTGTCTTAATTTTTTTGCAGCTACAGAAGATCATCATAATTACTATTGAGGCAATTGATTTTTGAATATTCAGAATTGAATCAGACTTCATGTCATAGAATTATTGAACTCCACTGGGCCTTACCATTTCAGAATTTACTCACTGTAGCTACAAGCTTGCCTGACTTTCAGCTTTGAACATTTAGAAACAAAGAGTATACAAACAATCCAAATGTAAAATCAACTGGCAAAATCTTCTACACAACTCCAGGTCTTCCTGAAAAGAAGACACCCTTTTGTTGTCCAAATAAGATACCCTACAAATTTACACTTGCATACCTTAAAATAGGCTCAAATACTAATACTAATTTATTGATAAATCACGTATCGTATATCAAGAAAAATCTCGGGAATATTCTTGGCTCTTGGCTCTCTTGCCTCGGGTTTATCTTATTTTGGATTGCTCATAATCTGAGCCGATGAGGAGCTAAGAAGATTCGACATCAATTATCAATATCTAATTATCTGAAAAAATAAAAAACAATGGAACACACTTAGATAAGCTCAAGAAAGAGCTCAATGTATTGTGACCAAGGGTCCACATGTCCGCTAGTGTATACAATTGCAAAGTGCAAATACTGTAGATAAAGGGCCAATGATCAGTGTAAAGCAGCTTCAAAATGTGCATTGCCTAGTGAATGTTGACTAATAAAGCTATATCGGCACTTTAAATAGAATGGATGCTTCGGACCTTAGCTGGAACCGTCCTGGTAAGGAGGCTGAATCAAAATGCATGCCAATCAGTAACTAAAAGAAAAGATTAAAGAGGCACTGCTTACTGTTGAGTTGCTTCTAGCGGTTTGATAGGGATTTAGATCGTCTGTAGGAGCCTAGTTCTCCCCCTCTAGGCCCTTCTGGAGGATTACCTTAGGCAAAAATTGTTATAATCACGTTCTGACAGGAATTCCACATTTGATCGTCCTTCCTATACCCCTTTAAAACTGGCCAAAAAAAAAAAGTTGTCAAGGCAGTTGATTAATTACCATTAATGGTGGCAAAGTGAAATTGAAAAAAAGTTGTCCAATTTTCGAATTAGAGGATCCTTGAAAAACCAAAGGCATTAAAATAAAGGAATTAATGAATTTCGAGGTTAACGGTTGGCTTAATAGTCACTGCCCTAACTGTTGGACCTTAAGGTCGCAGGCTCGAATCTAATCGTCTCTTCTCTATAATAATGTCTGACCTAAAAAAAATGAATATAAGTCAAAAATGAATGGTGAAAGAAGCCAGCTGGAGATAAGTGAAGTGTAGGCCAAGGAATTCAGTAGTCTAGTTACGATACCTTAAAATAATTTTTGGCATGGTACCTTTACTCTTCATGTGACACTTGCATAGTTGTTTTTTTTTATTCGATAGTTAGAAATTATGCAACCCTCGTAAAGGTACCGGGGTGGTACCGTAGTCCTATTCCCTCCGGGAATTCATGGATGCTAGATGAATTTTCAAAAATAAAGGTGTTGATGGTGAGTTGGAGTGTCAAACCCAACACAGCCCTGAGATTCTGGAAATTATTGAAGAGTGTCTGAGCAGTCTCAGCTGCATGAGAGATGAAAAGCAGAGGACATTGGGGAACTTTTACCAAACGGTCCAAACTTTAACTTCAATCCCATCCGCTGTGTTTCTGTTGAGCCCTTTAACGAAAGGGGCAACTATATGATCCTAACAAACATGTCAACTGAAATTGTCTTTTTGATATTACAAACACTACTATTTATAATAATGATGGTGTAATTTACCCAATTGTGTAAGGGTTTGGGGCTTAAAAAAGGAGAAATAGATTGAAGATTCGTAAGGGACATTTTTAGGCTCTCAATGGTTAATCAATCAACACAAGGATAATAACAGAAAATGGAAATCAACAGATATGGAGTTTATAGTGGTTCATCAGTTTGAAAGTTTGATTAGTCCACTCTAATAGAGTCTCTTCCTCTTGGGAGAATTTTCTATTGCTTGAGGAAGATGATTACAATGCCCTTGAGAGTTAATTCATAGATATTTACAATGCCCTTGAGAGTTAATTCATAGATATTCGATCCTCTACAATGTGAGAGATTGATCTCTATTTGTAGTGTGTAGGAGCATGGTCCTTGCGTAATCAGCGTGAACTCTTTGAGATTGTTACGACCCATGTGATAGAATATTTGTCCGTTAGAAGTTACGTTTCCTAGGCGTGACGTGGCCTTTTAGAAAGTGTGAGTTGTCGCTGTCATTGTGTGCATGAGGCTCACGTTGGTGCTGACTCCCGATCTGTAGTTCTTGAGCTAGGGTCATCAGCTAGGAGGTTTCAGCTAGGGTTACAAGCTGGACATATCGGAATTGGGAGGTCAGTATGTTCATCCGACCTTAGTTGTCTCGAACTAGAACCTAAATTGGACGTCATCATATAGGCCTTTATTGGGGGCATGTCTCCGAACTGCTTCTGGGCTGAGCTTGACTTCGAATAATTTTTGATATCATCAAATAACTCTAAGATCAACAAAGAAATTTACGTGTTTCACATAACATAAGTATCCATACAATGCAAACTTAACACGACACGTTCTGATTCGACTGACATCTTAAATCTAAGGAGGATCACATGAGGATTGAGGAACAAACAGCTGGCCATGATGTTGTTTTGGAACTGCCTACGATTATGCACTCAATGAGATAGTTTTCGTGTTTACAGAACAATAACGTTGTTTAGACTTAATTTGTTGAACTAATTTATCACACCTATTAGATTGATTACGGGTTCTAATAAATATTAGAGTTTACTATCAATCTAATAGTTCCAAGTACTCTCAATTCCATCTCCTGGGTTTGTGTCTTTGCCATGTAGCAAACTTTGCTTTCGCTTAGGTTGCAATAAAGTTAGAACCTTAAAACATTATCAGATGAAGTGAAATAATGGTGTCTACATATAAGTGGAATATAAAGCCAGCTTTAGAAAAAGATGTGAACATCATGATTCATGAAGGATCCACCATAAAGTTTCATGACATGAATCATTGGGCATGCAAATTAGGCATAACTCTGTAGATAACATGTCTGATGATCCAAATAGAAAATAAATAAGCATGGCATGCCATGGCACATGATAAGTTGTTGCTCGAGTGTGGGGAGAAAATATGATCACTTTGTAAACCACTTCTATTTCTTTTCTGAAATACCTAAGCATTAGATGTCATTATTAGAACCGTTTGGAGCTGATTTTTTTTGAGTGCGAAACAAAGATTTAAAAACTGAAATGAAAAAATTAGATTTATAAAAAGCTATTGGAACCGTTTTGAGTGTTTCTGAAAAAACCGACTTTCCTTAGAAGTCATTGGATATGCCCAAATTTTCAATTTTTCCTTTATGCTAATAAAAGTAATTTTTTCCCAAAAACTAATGAAAAAATTGTCCAATAAACCTTGGTCAAAATAGATCAGATTTCATTTCCTTTAAACCCAACAAAAGTTAAAATTTTTAGCCCCTTCCGAATAGGCTCTTTGTATGTCCATGTAATTGTTTTAACTATTATGAAATTGAATATGATTTAGAAACCTCAACTACAATACATTATATTTGAATATGTCAAAAATCACAAAATAAAGCGAGAACTTGACCTGACCCACATAGGTCAAAGCATTTGAAATTCAACTCAATCTTGTCCTCTATTTACATATGTATCGTTTTGGATGAAATCGCAACTGAAATTAATAGACATATCTAGATCGAATCCATCGAATACAACACAAAAAATTCAGAATAGAGATAAAATATAATGATGATGCACAAATAGATATTGCGCAAGATCAACAGTTGAATATATGTAAGGGTGCAATTAATGAGCACTAAATAGACAATCAAAGGCAAAAACAGTAAATAAGAGTACGCACACAGATTTATAGTGGTTCGGTCTGGGTGATCTACTCCACTCTCGAGAATGGCAACGGTGGCTACAGATCTTTATTGATGAATAAAAGTCACAGGGAGAGTACACTCTAGGGGAATTACAATGCTTTGAGAGAGAGAAAAACTAAGAAGGTGTAAAGAAGTGTGTGAGATGTAGAGGTCTCAAGGTGATCTCAAAGGTCGTGCCCTCTAGGTGAATAGAGCTTACATTATATAGGTACGGTGAGTCGGTAACATGAGGCGGTCACTACTTTTTGGTAAGTATAATTATGGTAGGATTTGATATCTTTAAATGCATATTCCGATATTCTCTCATGCGTGCTTCTATCCCTTTTGCAGGAGGATTATAAGTTCGGCCGAATTGAGTCGGAGTGACGAAGTGAGGAGGATGAAGGAAAGGCAGAGGACCCTGGGCGGCGCCCCTTGGGCTTTTGGGCACTAGGCTGACTTGGGCCAATTTTGGTTTATTGGGTCTGACACTAACCCAGTTAATTTCAGGCTCATCAGATACAACTTTATACTAAACTAAACAAAATTGAATTCATATTTAAATCAATTCAGTCCATTAACAAGCCTAAGCCACCATGAGATGGAAAGAAATTCCATGGACATACGCATGTTATTCATATGAGAAATACCATAGTCTTAACCTTGAGAACATTTTTGGCAGCACAAAATGCTTGGCAGGGTGAAAATTATTGGACTGAAATTTTAGGAGCTAGTCTGGAGCTTTAACATCAACAAAAGGAAAAGGCAAAAGATTGAAAGGAATCTCAATAATACATCACTGTACCCTTGGAGGTTTTCTTGACAAATGATTGGTGATATCGAATATTTTCTTCTTAAATTTGGAAGGCTAGCTAGTTGGTTTTTCCGGTGTATGCAAGGTACCCTTATTGAAATCAAAATGCTGCCCCATTATTTACGAGAATAATGATATTTGAACATAATTTATTAATTTAATTCAAGGGTTAATAGTATTTTTGGTTCCTTAAAATATGTTAGTTTTATTAATTTGTTATTTACAATTTTGTCTCTAAAATTTTAAATTATGTCAATTTGGTCCCTAATTAGACTACTCGTTAAGTTTTTTGACGAAAGTGATCACATGTCATTCTTTCAGATGGTATTACGTGACTAATAAATGATCATTTTGACAAAAAAACTTAATTGTCCGTCTGTGTAAGGACTATTTAAACACGAATTGAATATTTTAAAAACCAAACTAACAAAAAGTGTTTACTTTCCAGACCAAAAATGCTATTAACCCTTCATTCAATACAGCCGCTGGATTAACAACAAGTCTCAATATTAAATGGAGTCTATAATAAATTTCTCGATTGTAATAAAATTAGGCTAACAAATTAAATATAAATAACATTATTCTACGTATGATCAATTATCTTTTCCCCAAGGAGAGCACAAAAACTGAAAAAAAAAAAAAAACCCAACTTTAAAAAAGGTGAAGTATTGGCAATTCTATTATCAGAAATTTCAGTGGAATCCAACCCACCATAGTTGGGCTTTGGACGTGTCATTGTTGCTTAGCCAGCACACTCCTCCCTTTCTTCGACAATTTTAGGTTGGCCGAAATAGCTTTGGAGCTTAGACGATCAAAGAGATGTACTCAAATGGACTACAAAGTCGGAATGAGAGAGAATGATCACAACAATGAGTCTACTACAAGCAAGCAATATATCATAACGCCCCACAACCATTTATTTATGTTTACACCCATTTTGCAACTATTTCTGAACTATACATATATTACATTCTTCTGACTGACTAACAAATTCATGAGGAGAATTTAGAATCTTCGGCCTTTTTGTCCATGCTTCTTACTGTCACTTGTTCTAACATAACAAGCACCAACCACTGACCGTGACATGTTGCTGGAAACTTCACAGGGTTCTTGAAACCCGATATGTTCCACAGCACCAACCGTCTTGAACAACCGTCTCTTCACCTCCTCCACCAACGACCGATGCAGCAACTGGCTACGCCTATCTACTAATGATCGGTTCCTTGTTAACTGCAGTGTGGTCATAGCGCATTTTTCTTCAGAAGTAGAAGCTGCTTGCGATTCCTGAATAGGTTTGCAATGGTTAAAACAATTCCTAGACATGGATTGCCCACTGCTTGAACTCTCTCCAGGGCAGAATCTCGTAGAGTTGTAGGTATTTGCAACTGCATTCTTATTTTGTTTTCGAGGGCTTATTTTGGGGTCATGGTCATCACCAGAATGATAATTTACGTTGGAATATCTTCCCGAGAGTAAAGAGCTCTGAGAGCTAGTGTCATCAAACAAGTCATCTGCAACAACAGATGTTGCCAGTTATGTTGTGATAATACACTAATTAACCTAGTACATAATCAACTAAAACCTGGAATATAATCAAAGGAAACAGAGCAAACAGAAAGAAATGAAGAAAAAGAATGACATATTAATTGATTTCATAGTGTCCATGTCCACCACAAAGGTCAAAATAATCCTCTCAGTGGAATACAATTTATGTTCTTATGATTATCACCTCTCTTAGACCAAAACATGCTTGTTTGTTTCCCTGTCCTAATCAACATTACATGTCTTCCTGCATTTTGGTTAATGTTGCTTTCATTAATGTGAGAATATAAGCATGGTGCTGCCATATAGTGATTTACTAATGAACTGACTTAGTGCAAAACACACGGGGGTAGTCACAGATACAAGTTCAATAACCATACCTTGGAGCCAATCACCATAATGAATCCTTTCATCGGTCCCCTGAGAAGTGACCAGGCCTGAGAGCGACACTGGGGATGACGAAGAAGATGAGAAAGAGTAGAAATGATCATCATCTTCAAGAAAATTACAGTGAGCTAATTGAGAATGGCTCCATTTCCAATGTGGTACTAGTCCAGATATCTCTCCATCGATCATGTCTGCAATTTCAGATGGCTCCCAGTCGGAAATCTCTAATTCCTTCACCATTTCATTTGCAACATCGACAGGGGTGTCACTTACAATGTCAAAAGGAAAATATACATTCCTTGCCGGTCCTGCAAGCAACACACAACGAACTTAACCAAATGAACCTCCCTTGGAACATGCTTGGATTGGAGCTACCAGTTTTTGAATTTTTCCACCAGCGGGAGAGCAAGCTCTGTGAAGGTCTAGAACCTCCTATACATAGTTTTGATTTTTTCATGTTGCCACTCAATATATTTTTTGGAGGAAAAACACAAAATGCAACTCTTATACTGTTTATTAATGTCACCAGGTCTGCTGAAGAAACCCAAATGCAACTTAGCATGAGCAGCAAGTCATGAGTAAAGAAGTGATACTTTAAATTCATACCTTCTTTATCAGCAATCTGCACTTTCAGAAAGATTGTGTCATCTTCAGGATTCAACTTTCCTGTTATAGTCATGTTGGTCCTTCGTGGATTCCGATTCAGCCGTAGATCGTCAACCTCTATAGTGTCATTCAAGAATGGCTTTTGTGGTGCAAGCTTTCGGTGTCGCTCATCATTGTCAAGGGCAAGAAATGGGTCATCCATTAGTTCTTTCGCTGATAATCTCTTTGAAGCAGTTTCTAAGCAGTTTCCTATGAACCTTTGTGCTTCCAAATCTTGAACTTTGTAGAATGCCCTTGGTCGCTTACCCTGAATGAAGAAAGCGGTATGTGGGTCATTTTCTGAAGGACTTATACTTGTTTGTTGCCCAATTGGTACCTGACCTTACCGATGTCACTTTCTTGTATATTTGTGCTGGGTTGGCACATTCACTGTATGGATATTCAGAAGTAAGCATCTCTAAAACACACATGCCGAATGAGTATACATCAACCAGTTCATTGTAATTTTCTTCATACATCTCTGGCGCCATGAACTCTGGGGTACCTATTACCATGGACAAGAAGGTATAAGCAATTAGGGAAGGAACCATATATAACTTGGTGATGTCTTTGCAAGAGGAACTTTTCCGAATGCAGAAAAATTACAGAGACGATGGGACGGAATCCCTTTTAACTCAGATATTGAAGTAATGGCGTGACAAGAAGCTAGGCCGCACAGATTTGAGTGGGGTATATTTGGTAAAGGCTAAGTTTGGAATGGGTCAAGTTGATAATGCAATAGCAACATCCAGAAATACCATGACATGACGATCTGATTATCATCCTATCACTCATCTTAAATCCCTTGCAGTGTCTGTCTATGCAGAGATCACAGTGGAAGTCACACGAGATTTTTTTTCTAATGCATCAAAATTAATCTTTAATATTCAAATGCACATATGGGAATGCTAAGCTCCAGATACCTATAACACTGTGAGCTATGCGAGACCCGTGGAGAATTGCTGCCAGTCCAAGATCACCGATCTTCACTTGTCCAAGATGGCCATTGACAAAGATGTTATCACACTTAAGGTCTCTGTGGATTACTGGAGGATCATGGCCATGCAGGTAAACAAGGCCTTCTAGGATTTGCCTGGCCCAAACCTTAATAGCACGAATGTCCACTCTCTTATATTTCTTCCCGTATCTGCATTAGACCAAAGTTGTTTTAATCCCACAGTAATTAATAGAAAATTACATGTAAATGTATATGATTGCAGCCTAAAGTTTCTGTGGTCTTCACCGGTAGAGCATATCTAAGCAAAGTTCCTGTAAGTTATTGTACTTCCTCACCAGATATGGAGATTTCAATAAAGAAATAGTTTCACCTGATACTGAGAGCACCAAGTTATTGCAAATTTTCTAATGGTGAATAACCTGTATATACAAAATTGTAATAACCAAATTGATTTTTTATTGTCATCATATTCACATGCTTTAATAGATTGCCCTCAGATCCCACCTTATCCAATTTTTTCGTATTCAGATAGTCTGTCCTAGATATAGCCTTATTAATAAGAATCAATGAATTAGACTTTTGAGATACTTTATTCTTTTAATCGCTTTTGTGTTTTGGATTTTTTCTTTATGAAAACAATTTCAGTTAACTTGTTGTTCAACTACATCAGTTCAAAAAAATTGGCATTCCATAGAAAAATAACTTGGAACATTTAAATTCCAAAGGTGCATACATCGAGGGAAGGGAATTACTCTCTCAGGGTGCCGGAAGTGAACATCTCAGTGATAAAATTGAAGGTTCTCTGATCAACATCGATCCAAGATGTGTAGAACCTGATAATCGAGTCATGATTAAGGGTGCTGAGGAGGTGAACCTCTGAGTACAGTCGTTGCAAGTCCTCCGGTGACCGGAGCAAGTCATGGAGTTTGACCTGACTCCATGCCACTTCCATTCCAAGCATCTCATCAATTGCCCTGTACACAGTTTTCATTGCCCCTCTTCCAAGAACTTCTTCGAACTGTCCATAACACACACAAAACAAATTCAAGATGAATGCTTCCAATAGTTGTCAATAACAATATAGGTGGAATTCCACCAAAAAAAAATGCATAATAAAAATAAAATAAACCAACAAAATCTTCTAAACTGCATAGATAACAAGGTTTACAGATTCTTTGCATGAAAGCCTCACTACCCATTCAATCAATTTGAACAAAACAAACAAAAGATGGGTGGTTCTTCCAATAATTGCCAATGAAAGTGTAAATGGGAATCCACAACAAATACATAATTAAACTAAAATAAACCAAAATAGGAATACTCTAAAACTGGATAGAGAACTAAATAAGCAATGATGTGCTTGAATTTACCCAAAAAAAAAAAAACTAAATTAGCACTGAGAAGCCAAACTTACACGAGCATAACGACCAGATGGGTCGGTTTCAACATAGCCATGATCACCATCTGCTTCATTGGAGCTCTCTCTCCATCGTTCTCTGTACATGATTGAACCTTTGAGTTTGAGGTACAAGCAAGTAGCGTCGTCAAGAGCAATTGAGCAAAGGTTGAACTGTCTTGAAGGAGACAATAATTCAAAATTTAGTATCTAATCACGTAGGTATCTAAGTTTTTAGAATAAAAAGAAGCCCCTAAATCCGAGGCTTCCCCTCATGATTTTCGTAAGAGAAGACACCAAAGAGAACCCAAAAGAGGCGTGAGTAGTCAATCCTCAGCATAATCCAAGCCATTTCAACAACCGCGCGTGACACGTCGTAGTTCCGAGCAAACATTTGATTAGAAAGTAATATGGGTAGGATTTGACAGGTTATTGAGAATGAAAGGAGTTGAAGTTTTCTTGGAAAATTAGGTTTTCCTGGAAAATAAAAATGGAAATTTAAGGTTGTAAAAGAAAGTTTTTGGTAGTGGGCTAGGATAATATTGGAAAGTTACTATGAAGAGTGATTAGAGAACAAAGCTAAGGGACCTGAACTTGAAGAATCTGTGGCTAAGCTTTGCTAGTTCCATTTGTGGTTATGAGAGGAACAAAAGAGAGATTTTAGAGAGAGAAAATGGAGAAGCTGAGACAAAAAGCTGAGGGGATACACAACTCGGGAGCGACAGGAGCAGTGGAAATATGTAAGCCGGTGGTGGCCTTTATGTAGTGGTGGTGGAGGTAGCAATATTGGACGGTAGTAGACGAAATGGCAGTGGCCCCACACCACCCAGATGGCTGCTTGCGAGGGTATACTACAGTGTAAGGTGACGTTATATTTGACGGCGTTAGACGACAATTTTTTTATTTTTTTATGCTATATAGTTCCTTCAGGTGTGTTGTGCGAACTATCCTTTGAAGCTTGATGGTCGATCATCGTGACTTAAATTGGATTAAAACATATCTTTTAGAACAACAATGACTAACTGGGGAGCCACCACCGGGGCTGAAGATTCAACCCCATACCAAGATGGTCTTATGACGATGGACGTGATCCATAGCCTTTAGAATATTTTTAAGAGAATGATTAATACTCTAAAATAGTTCAAATGTAGCTGGTCGAAGATAAAAATTATGGTACAATAGAAGATGACCATAATAGATTAAATAAATTTTTGTTACAATAGAGTATCATTTAGTATATTATCTCCCCTCGTGTCCTTTTAAATCTCTTTTGTCTGCCCTTTATCTTGCTTTCTGATTTTTTTTCTTTCTCTCACTCAGTCTATCAATTTCAACAAAGGTACAAAAATAAGAAATAATATTTAAAAGTAGTTATAATATAAAAAATTTGTTAGAGTATGTATTAAAAAAATAAATTATTTAAATAAAAAATATATTTTTGAATAATTAAAATACAGAATCTTTTTAACACCTCTTGTCAGATTAAAAGTGTCAATTAGAATACAATTTCATTAAATTCTTCATGATATATTTTATAAAAAAATTCATCTACATAACTTCTAGATAGACATATCTTCAATTAAATGCCCTCTATTTTTTAATTTTTTTACTTATTAAAATTTAGTTCAATTAAAATTTAATTCAGGCTAATTAAAATTTTTTTATGTATTAAAATTTGAATCAATTAAAAATTAAATATTTTTACGTATTAAAATTTGAGCCAGTTAAATTTATATTCAAGACTCAAATCAAATTTTAATTAACTCGTATTAAATTTTAATCGACCCCAATTTTGATACATACAAAAATATAAATTTTAATCGACACAAATTTTAATACGTAATTTTTTTTTAATTAAATTAAATTAAAATTTAATAAATAAAAAAATATAAATTTTAATCGACCCAAAATGAATTTCAATCGAGGTTAACAGTTCTAGTAAAACTCAAATCAATTCGAATTTTAATATATATAAACAATTTAATAGACCTGAATTTTAATAAGCAAAAAATAAAATTTAATCACTTCAAATTGAATTTTAAATGACTCAAATTTTAATATGTAAAAAAAAAGAATTCTAATCAATTTAAATTTTAAAATAAAGAAAAATAAATTTTAGTCGACTTTATTTTTAATCAAATTTTATGTAGAAAGATAATTTGGGGTTTCAATATGAGAAATTTTGGTATTTTAGATAATTTATTTTTATTATAAATGATGGTTTAGTAATATAGGGTGTCAATTGATGTTTAATTATAAACTATAAAAGAGGTCAGTGATATTTTTAATAATAGAAGGAGTGTTTTTTAAAATATAATAAATTAGAAAGGATGGGACTGACATTTTTTTAAAAATCAAAATAGAAGAAAAAAAAAAAAAAAAAAGAGAGACAAAGAGAGAGAAAAAAAAAGAAAAACCGACGGTGCCGAACAATGTAGCAAATGTCACATCTAAGTCTTTCGCAAAAGCTAATAATTAGAGGGTTGAGTAAAAGTAATAATGATCGTCTTTTTAACTTGAAACATCGTAGTTCTATGCATAATGTCCTGATGCATAAGAAATAGTCAGCCACACCACCTACGCACTTATATTATTCTTATCTTCTCTTTCATCAATCCTTTTGCATCTGTATCACCAGGATCCATACACCTCAGCCAAATCAATTGATGATATTATTTTTTTTTATTTTTTTTTGTGTACGAGGTATGTATTTTAAATAGGAGTCTTATTGAGTGCCTTCTTTCGATCTTAGGCATGTTTAGCTCTACTCGAATTAATTGTTTAAGCCCAACTCAAGTTCAACCGTTGAAATTGAATTCTTATTCAAGTTCGGGTTAATTATTGAATCCTATGTTAAGATTTGACTTGACTCAGATCGATTTTCTTTTTTATATTACAATAACTCAAATTTGAGTTTAGACTCGGCTTCATCCAATAGAATATAAAATCATTTGATAATTCAAACTCAAAATGACAAAATCTATCCATTGAATTAAGAATGCTTTTGTGTTATTTCTTCTCACAAATAATATTTTTATGGAATTAGAACCTATATTTCGAATCCAAAAGCATGTAACCCAGGCTCGACTTGAATAATAAGAACTTAAAATTTTGATTATATTCGGTTTATTTTCAAATGTGAACGAACCAACACAAAGTTGAGCCCGAATGACTCAATTTGTTTACAGAAAAACTAAAGTGACCAAAACTTATAACAAAAATTGTGGCTCAAATAGTGTGACCAAACACATTAAACCAGCAAGGTATTTGTGAGCCCCCCTTGTTGGCCCAATATGGAACTTAAGAGGGGTGAATTAAGTTTTTCTCTACAATGTTTAATTAAAAATCAATTTCATAAATTGTGAAATTATTTAGTCTAAGTACAAGAGTATGATTAACATGAATGTAGTGAGTGTGAGTGAGCCAGTAATGTGTGTAAGAAGAGATAGAAAAGCAAACAAAAGGTTTATAGAGGTTTGGCCTCAACACACTTGGCCCACGTTCTCTCTTCCTTCTTCCTTTGGGGGTACCTTTTACCTTCCTTGAATCCCTTTGATGGAATGAGCAAAAAAAAAAAAAAAGAATCCCTTCGATGGGTGTAATTACCTTACAACTTCTTCTTGAATACAAATCAAATCACTCTTTCAAAGCTCACTTCAAGAATGCTAACAATGTTCTCTCACTCTTGCTTAAGAAGTATTCTCTCAATACAAATTCAAGACAAAGTGGGAGGGATTTTTACAAGTAATGCTCAGTACAAAGATCTCTCAACAATCTTTCAACAATAATTTTGAAAGCTTTCTTTTAGTTTTTTCTCAATGGTAGAACTGCCAAAAAAGTCTCTCCCAAGCATTCAAGACTTTATATTTATAGTTGAAGTCATTTAATGGCCGAATAAACTGAGTTGTCAGATCTTGACGTCTTGTTTAGAATATTGTCCAGCATGTTGGATGTAGTCTTTTCCTGTCCAATTTACTATTCAATATGCCGGTCCACACTTTAAATTTTCTACTTTAGAAATTGATGATACCCAAGTTAAATTTTAAGTACGAGCTTAAACCCAGAAGTTAGATCTTGAGGTCAGACAAAACTTACAGAATTCAGAGGATCAGGGGCCAGAGTTCCCCAACACGACATAGTAGCGGAAATAAAAGGAGAGCAGCTGGATGACAGCAGACTCACCCGAAGTAATAGAAAGTTACATTCAAGGCACAAAACTCTCAACTAACCAAAATCCTCTTCTAAAGTCAAGGAGGATTCCACGCATGAAAAGCAAGTATCTCGGCAAAATTTTCACTAAACAATGAGTAGCTCTATAAATGTTATAGAACGCTTCCACTGTAGAGGTAGAACCCTAACTTTTCCATTACATTGCACTGTAAAGCATCCAAGTACTCAATAAAGAAAAAGGAGCAAGAGCCTCCATTGCAGAATGGATTAGCCGAGCTGTCAAGCCAGTGAACTACTATACGTTATTATGCAAATCTCTTAATCCACTTCCTGGTAATAGAGCCATCCCCCAGCTTACTTCCATTCTCACGAACCTCGTAGCTCAATCCATTATTAACCAGCACCATACACGTCCTCTACTCACTCACGAGAGTTTTGAACCATCAGTTTGGCTACGACTGTGGGATAGCAAAGTCAAAGTCGAGGTACGGATAGGTCTTCTCAGCTTTACGCTGAAAAGCAAGCCACCCAGTTGCTCACTTGGTGATGATGTCATCTTTAAGCTCAACAATTATACTGTCATTCTACTTGATGGTAGCCTCCTGTGCCTTGAGCTCACTGCAAAGGGTACCATTCCCCTCGAATAGAGTGACGTATTCCTCTTTCAGACTCTTAAGAGAGCTCTGGGCATCAAAAGCTTCCTAGTTGGCTTTGGCCCAGGCTTTGGTTTTAGTTTGAGCTCCTCCCTGGTCATTCTTAGCTCATCCTTGGCTTTCTTTTCACCTACCTCAACTTTATCTTCTGCAGCCGCTAAGCTCTTGGAGGTAAAAGCTTGCCTTTCCATTTTTTCTTAGAGATCTTGCACTTGAGCTCGAAGGTCGTCATTGTCAAAGGATAATTCAGCGATCTTAAGCTCGTACGCCTTCAGAGCCTTGGCAAAGCTCTCTGATGTTTGGGCCCAGCCCATCAAGCTATTTACATGGATAGCCAGCTGGGGGAAAAAGGAAAGTGAATGAGGATTAGCATAAAAATACAGCATAAGGGTGAATGGACATATAAAAATGTGAGGACTTACAGCAGCTGCTCCTTGGAGAGTTGAGCTGACGAACACCTCAAGAGGCATAGAAGAGGCCCATTGAACGTCAAAATCAGGGAGGATAGAGAAAATGGCCCTAGCAGCAAGCTCAGTGTTCTCAAAGAAGGAGTCTTTACGTTTCTCTATCTTGGGAGGTTTCCCTTTCTTAATTTCAGATCTCATCAGAGATGACTCGAGAGTATTTCGGGAATGACTATAAGAAATAGTATCAGGTTGAAGGTGAGGGATCAATCCCAAAGTTCTCTTAACCTTAGACGATGAAGGAGAAGACTGACCTTACTCATTAGCTCGCTCAGAAGTATGTTGGACCCCTGGGGAAGGAGAGGTCACCATGACCTGCGAAGTACTTGATGGTGAGGCCGGGACTTTGGTAGTCAAAACTGGGGGAAAAAAGGGCACCCCTAACTTCCGGAACTTAGCTCGGGTAACGGGGTTTGCTTCCAGAATCGACCTCAGCTTTCCATTTGTTACCTTTCTTTAACTGATTGAGCTAAGCCTGGAGCTCATATGGGGTAGGCTTCATCGTGGAAGAACCTGAAAACTCGAAATAAGCGAATCAAAAGGAAAAAGAAAAGTTAAGAACGGGAGGGCTAACGAAAGGAGTCTCACTTGGCACCTCTTCAGCACTAACAATAGAAAGAGGGATTAGGGCTTCCACTGTTACCTCATGAAGGCTAAACCATTTCCTTACAAGAACCCAATGCCTGATGAGCTCAGAGTATTTTTCTGGATCACACTTCTTCAATCTCAACAACGCTTGAATGTCCTCAGCACTGAGCTCAAGTCGAACACCTAGAAAATGACATAAACAAAACAAAGTTAACAAGACGAACCTCTAAATTCGATCTAGTAAGCTCAGGTAGACACTCACCTAAGTTATCAGAGGCAGACCAGGATCTAAGCATTGAAAGAGTATCTGTTTGATCTGCTTGGTTGTACTCCCACTTTGGGCCCCCTCCGAAGAAGAAGAAATTTTTTCAACGTTTATGGGAGCTCGAGAGATCAGAGATAATCAATTTGGCATTAGGTCGTTGAAAAATGTACAAGAAATCTTTAGAAGAATTGAGCTTGACGTTAAAGAAATATATGCGTAAGGAAATTGTGGGAACCCTGAGCCCATGTTTCTTGAAGAAAATAAGGTGACCCACTAAATCGCCCCAAAAGTTAAGAGAGAGTTGGGTGGGGTAGACATTGAAGTCCTGCAAGACACTCTTAATAAAATGGATGAAAAAGAAAATGAAGGTCATTCCTAAAGGCAGTCCCAAAAAAACAAACCTTCTTATGAACATGAGAAACGTACGAGATAAATTCATTAGGACAATAGGTGTGGACACTAGGAGGAAAACCGTAACGAGCACTGAAGATCTTAATAAGAGAGGGAATGGCTTCACTAGCACCCACAAGTTCAGCAGTTTCAAAGGCACCCGCTAAGCCAGTAGCACTAATAGAAACTCCCACACCACTCATCTTGCTTTTACCTTTGCTGGGCTTGGTGGGCACTGGAGAGGAGGTTGAGGGAGGCTCCTCAACATTTACCTCAGAATAGATAGAGCCGAAGCTTTGGAAATTATCAAATTCATCTCCTACCTCTCCTAAGTCGACATCCTCCTCGACAGAGCTATCTCTTAAGAGGGAAACAGAGGATGGAGTGGCTCCAGAGGAAACAGACATGATGGGACAAGAGAAGGGTAGATTAAAAGAGCGGTAGAGAGGAGGAACACTAATTAAGCTCTCCCTAATAACCCTAGGGTCAGCACAATAGCTCCGATGCTGAGGATCTGCACAATAGAACACCAATCCACAAAGAGGGGAAGAGGAGACAAGCAATAGTCTCAATTCCAAAAGTAAAAGAAGCGAAAATCCCAGAAATGCAATAGCCACCTCGAACTCGAGGGGTCCAGAACGGGAAAAAAGGTAAAAAGGACAAGAGACGTCCCTAACCTAAAAACAACGACGAACTGAAACTCAAAGAGAAATTAAAGGAAGGGGGTAGTGAAAGTCTTCGAATTGAACCAAGGAAACTCAAATTTGAGTAAGAAATTAAAAAACTTTAAGCCAAGGAGCCAAGAGATCGAGAGGAGAAGAACAAAGAGAGAAGTTGAACATGAAAAGAGACAGTTGTAGTAGCCGTTTGGGCATTTATAACTTGAAAGACGTGTGCTGAAACACGCGCAGTAATCAAGGAAGTCATGATTGTAGAAAATCGCCGAAAGACAACTCCCACGTGTGAGTCAAGGTCTACCATCTGGTGGTCTACTTTAGTTTTAAAACAGCTCAACCCTTGATCAAGCTCGCTTGGACAAAGAGAAACTTACCCTTATAATGGAGATACTGTAAGATCTTGAGGTATGTCGGTTGATGATGCAACATGTCAGTTCATTGTGTTAGTTTAGCAGACTTTAAAATCATCAAATATTGTAAACTTTTATGGTATGCCGATTTCACATCCAGCATATCGGACAATGCCTTCTGGTATGCCGATTATTCTTTCGGATTCTGATCTATTTTATTCTTCATTCTTTTTTCTTCGTTAGGCTTTGCCTTGCCATATTCAATCACCGACACTTTTTTTAAACATTTAATTCAATTGTTAGATTATACTGAAATGTTTGTGACCATAAAATACCATGCTTATTTGAGCATTGGGTCAACACCCCTAACTTGTAGGTTGAAAACCAATTGCATCTTTTGTCACATCATCTGAGTTACTAATTTGTTCTTAAATGATGATCAAAATAGCATTTTTGAATCACTTAACAGTCTTACATGTAACTTTGCTAGTCAAATTGGGTCACTTGGACAGAGTTCACTTGATCATGTTATGAATAGAAGGTGTCAATTCGTGTTTTGTCCTATGATTCACATGTTTTTCTTTTTCAACCCCGGGCTAGTGATGCATGTAGCATCACCCAAAGGCCAGATTAGTAAACACTATTATTAATAAGCTTTTGGAGGCACTTAGAGATGACAACAGACCGAATAAAATTGGGTATTCGTCCAAACCCGCTCAGTTTGGAGTAGAGATGAACTATACGTATTAGACGGTAAATGTATATGGGAATACCCGTACAAACTCTTGCGGGGATAAAGGCATGGATGAACTGCCACTTACCCCTGCCCTGTCCCGCCTCGCTTTACTCGTTATTGAATGATTTTTTCATTTGAAAATTATTTTATTTTTTGCCTTTTTTTCATGTTTTTTGCTTCTAAAAGTGTAAATCTTTGTATTTTTGTATTTTTTTTATGTTGGATTATATTATATTACATTATGTTGTCTTACATTATATTGTATTGGATTTACATAGAAGTCTAGATTTTAATTATAATATGTTGTTAATGACAAGTTTTTAATTATGTTATGATATTCTATAATTATGTTGAATTATTTAAAATGTTATATTTATTTAAAATTTTGGATTATGTTAGTTTGGGCTTGGGTTGAGGCGGGTAAGGTGGACAGGGGCGAGGACAAAAAATTACAAATTTATCCGCAGACGAAAATGAGGATAAAAAATATACCAATTGACGTGAGTGGACTAGGAATGGACGTAGTTATTTTAAGTTGGTATGGGAATGAAAATTACACCTCCTCGCTCTTATTTCGGTCCACTGTCATCCCTAGAAACACTGTACCAAAAATTACACTTAAAGAGCCCGATGGCTAATTATGACTCACATGTTAAGGTCACGTTGTTATTAATATTATGTTTATATTAAGACTTACAAAAAAAAAAATTATTTAATATATTTTAAGTATCAAACATTAACTTAAACTATTTATTATGTCATGTCAATTTTAAAATTATATCGAATTCATGTTAACAAGTTAGACTTGATGGCCTTACAAAAAAGTTAATTAGTTTACCGTCAAAACGACGTAAACTTGACCATTAAACGACAGAAACTAGTGGAGTTGTCTGTCATATACATGCGACTTAGCTACGGTTGCGTATACAACTCAAATTATCACCACAGATCACAAATCAACATGTGAAAATCATTATAGTAGTAACAATAAAACAAATTAAGTTCTGTTGTTAGTCTAACAAGTACGAAAGATTATTAGAAATAACTTCGGTTAGTTTAAGTGGTAATAAATACGATTTATAAATTTAAATGTCTAGAGTTTAAATATTAGTAATAATTTAGAGTCAAATCATGAAAAATTTATCGTTCATGAATATTTTAATTTTGACACAAATACTCTGTCTTTATTCGAATCGGAGAGGTGATATTATATGTTAGAGTTTTGTGTTTTATCATTATATAGATAACACGAAGCAAAAGAAACAAAACTTTGAATCACAACATACCATGCGAGAAAGATTTTCCACAATACTTGTAAACAAGTTGAAAGTGAGAGATTAAGTGTATTTAGCCAGGAGCCACAAAGGACACAAACAAAAATTTATAAAGTGAAGTCCAGATGCCTCCAAAAACGACCTGTTCGTATATGTTATTATTATGATATATATATATGTATATATATGTTCCTAGGGTGGACAGGTTCCTCAAACCTTGTCCAGGCATTTGGACCATCAATATTCAAGCAAAACGCCACTTGTTTGGATGGTGGCAGACATAAATAAGTAAGATGCAAAATGAACTAGTAATATCCATTATATATTTTTTATGATAGATATATATCTATCTCTCTCTCCCTATATATATTTTGGGTAACAAGAAAAATCTTTGATCTGTTCTTGGAAAGTAAAGACGTGTTTATGTTGTTCAAGCACTCCAAATGCATGAACTAAACTCACACTAATTAAATCAAGACTTGTATTTTGGTGGGAATTCAAACCCACATTAGAGACTTGAATACGATTCGTCCAAGTAATTAAAATCAGTCCTATTAATCAATCACACTTTTGTCGTTCAAGAGTTTTGAATCTTTGATCTCAAGAAGACAAAACGTTTACAAGGCAAGAGAAACTATTGAACCAAAGACTCGTTATTTTAGTGTGACTCATATACATTTATAGTCATAACTCGTGTTTGAAGACACGATAAAATATAAATTTCGAGCATCCAAAAAATCGAATTAATTAATTACAAATTAATCAGATATTAAATAATTAAATATATGATAGAAATGAGTGATGCAATGTTTTTAAGGAGAAAATATATAAATGATTAAACATGTGATAAAAATAAGTGATGCGATTTGACGTTTGAGTATGATAAAAGGATGATGTGTGAGGTAAGTTATTAGTGATGGTTTTAAGGGAAAAAATATGACTAAGATAAAATTCAAACACAATTCTGTTTTATTATATAGATTTTATAGCTCTATAAAAAATATTATTTTGACTTAATCTAGAGACTTACTTAATTGCAGTTGGTAGTTTGAAAGTGAGTTTCATTCAATATTAAAAAACACAATTAATTCAATGACTACATTTAATTAAGTAGATATAATATTATTTGGGACTCACTCATTCAATGGTTCTCATTGATTTAGAATACACATTTGAAATATAAATTTGAGATACAAAGCATTACTCTTATTGTAATACTATACATGAAAGTTTTTAGTGGTGATAAAATGATTACATTTAATGATGCCGATAAAGACTTTTTAATGGCTTGCTTGCCCCTTCCAAGCTGCAGGTCTAGCTTAGTGTTGGTTTGTGGCTTGGCATTCAGAAAAATCTTACTATTTCTTGATTAATGGGTTCCATCCTTACGCATGCATTGCGTAAGAGCTATGCTAATCTTTTTTTTATCGTCTCAAGGGTAATAAAATCTTACCAAACCCTGTACATACCAATGCTCAAAACTTAATGCAGAAATTCAAAAGAAATTTGATGCTGTTGTGCATTTTTTAGGGTCAACCACCGTAGGTTTTTATCTTTACCTTGTGATTGGGACGTCTGTCTAATTCTACATGCGTATTATGTATTCAAATTCTACTTTGAATTGTCTTTCATGTGATGCTTGGCATTTTAAAAGACTTGGCATTCATTAAAATTTTATTATTAATAATTGTATAAAACAAAAAAAAACACGTATTAATGAATACGTATCAATCTAAGTTTGTTTTAACGTGCAACTAGTTTTGAATGAATATTCTTACAAATCATTGTGGCCGCCGGACAAAAAGAGTAATGTATGTCTACTTGTTTCTTTATTTATAATGTCTTCAAGTTGCATAATGGAAAGTAACATAATGTGAATGTTAAGAGTTTTTTTTGTGCATGATGGCAAAATAGTACATTTGATAAAGTCAATGATAAAAAACTCTCCCGGGCAAATTTTAGCACGTGTTATTTTAGATAATCATTTCTTCGA
>CM042195.1:27035053-27048672 GCA_023539305.1 Ilex asprella
CATATTGTCCTCTTTGGCACAGAGTCACGGACTACCGTTCTCCTCCTTTGCCCTCAAGGTTTTGTTCCCCTAACCTCACTTGGCGGGAAGGCCTGTTGACAAGTGAGGCTTGAGACTTACATATAAGCCCAGCAACTCCCCCTCTTCCAGCCGATGTGGGATACCAGGACCTCACAAAGAAATAGTTAAGATTTATATAAGTTTAATTGAGATGATTATAGTGTTATATATAATGAAAGTTGTTTTTTTATTGATTGTGATATTTTTGTTCCAAGACTCCTCGTTCATTGAGAAGCAAATCCGTCTTTCACATGATGAAGTGATTGATTTTTGTATTTTTAGAGTTGGTAAGCATGATTCTTTTATTTTTTTGAATTGAATTTATGCTTCCTTGGGTAAAATAGAATCCATGGCTTGACACTAAAATTGAGAATCAAAATTTATAATTTTACTTAACTTTGTCATCGAATTCCAATTTAAAGGCATAAACTCCAACAAGTATACTAAATGATATACTAAATAATTATTAATTATGATATTTTTACATACCACTACATACATATATGTTTATGTATGAGACCATAAAGTTAGAGACCAAGAGTACTTGGTGGCCACATAAGAGGACAACGAGAACATCATATTCAAGTAGCTTTAATAATATTTTCCCAAATTAGAGTAGAAGAATACAATATCTTCATAACTTCTTACTTAAAAATTAATTTTCAATGTCATAGCCACGAATATTAGCAAAATTGATCAACATAATATATATAAATTTGACCAATAATTACAATTTTTTTAATGAAATTGAGATTTTCTATAGGACAACATAATTTATCTTTAATCTGAATTAAATAATTTTAATTTCTAAAAATTTGTAATATCTATCTATACTCCTACTAAAAGTATGCTATTGTGAAAATTTTTTATTTTTCTATTTTATCCTTAATTTGTAATTTTATTTCAATTTTATCACTGATTAAATAGCTATAATAACTTACTGGTAAGTTTAAGCCCTACAAATTCCAGAAATGATGATATACACATTAATTTAAAGTTTAAACCTTCTACATTCAAGATATCAGTAACAATTTAGAACATACATTTCATAATCTTGCCATTTAAAGATATTCTCTTATAAATTCCATATGACTAACTTACTCAAAATACTTACCCCTTTTCCCTTTCTCTTACATCTGTTCATGTTTGTCTATCTCTTCAAGTTTTGTTTTTATAATGAAAATATTTGCTTTGGGGATTAAGATGATACTAGTTATGATGGTTGTAATGAACATAATATTACGATTTGATTACGCATTTACCAATGAGTACAAAGCCATCGACTAAATTTGGTCTTGACGATATTTGTTTTCATTGATAATATCATCTCTATTGTAAAAGGCCCCAAGGAATGTGGCAATTCATTTTTGGCCAAGCCTTTGCATATGTACTCACAATTGGCCATTAGGGTGATTAAGGGGGATGGAGAACCAGTGTTCCATTTACATTAATCATTAAAACTTAGAAGAGTAACTTTGAGAATAACCTTAAGTAGACCACAACTGCAAAGGTTCAAAGTGGCCTTTGTCTATGGCAATAAAAAGTAATAACCTCTTTGCATATGCAACTTTATAATTTTAATTTTTTTTTCTGTTTAATGCTTTGTTAGTCCATATAATTTTATATTCATTAGACATGGGAGAAATTAATTGTTTTAATGTTAAAACTTAAAGAGGTTTTTACCCTACCTATGTTACCCATCCTTTGGATATTGAGAGGGTTAAAATTGGATAATGGTCTTTAGTTAGCGACTTTGCTTCTTACAACTAGAGTCATGGTAGGTCCACAATACTTGCAGTAAATCACTATGTTACTTGGATGCAGCTAATGGCTTTGGCATAATCCATTAGATAAACACTATAAATATAAACTATAAACCTGGATATTTTGAGAAGTCTAACAATATGAATTTACCATTTGAAGACTTATGCTTCAATAAAGCTGTAAAATTATCCAAATATAGTTTTGTGCTTGGGTTTGCAAGAACTCATTATTAACAACTTTTTTGTTTGCTTATTTATATCTACATTAATAATAAACGTAAACTATCAATCAGGAAAAAAAATTTGTTTGACTATTTTATCCCTATAGCAAAACATAATTATAATATTAACCATATTTAATGTAAAACTCATATTAATTAGTACAAATTCATTAGTATTATACATATTCAAGATTTTCATCTTATTTTTAAAAGGCAACGTTAACGGTTAAAAGGAGTAAGCATTATTTTTATTAGTTGATGATCAAACTATGACACTTTCAGCTTTATTTATTATAGAATTTATTTTGATGTATCCTAAATAATAATATCAAACCCCAACCTTTCATCTTCTAAATTATAATTTTAGTATTAATGCACCCTCTTATTAGTAACACTAGAGTAGAGTTGTTTTTATTTTTTTGTTTTTGTTGGATGATGATTAATACTATGAATGGTCATGATTAAATTTATTTTCTTACTGCAAGTAACTTAATTACTTATTTTATTTCTACAACCTAAATTTCCTTTAATTGTGTATGATTGTATGACCACCATAACTTAAAACTCTTTTCTTTATTTTTTTTACAATTCAATAAGTGTTCGTATTTTTGTTTAGTTGTTATATATATCTACATACCGTACTACGTATTTGTGCCATTACAATGAATATTGCAAATATAATCCATCTAAACGATTAGTTTCTTGTCAAAATTTCTAAATCTTAGGATGTAGAACTTCATAAAAAAATAATTACTCAAAACTATAAGAGTTAATAGAAAATGAAATAAAACTAATATTTTTTTATGAAAACATTCCAATATAAATCATACGAATTGTATTAAGTTTACTACATTGTTTGATTCATAAATATCTATAGATCGTTGTATTTATATTATTATTTCAAACAATTGCAAAAAAAAAATAAAAATATACTTATAATTTAAAATGACGTGCAAGGCACGTCTGCATGATCTAATTACCATAAATATATGAAACTTAAAGTCTGGCATTTTTAATGGGCATTGTACCATAATGTTCATATCAGGAATTATTCTCGTGAAACGATCTACGTTAATATATAGGCTGAAATGAGTTTTCTTTTGAATTCAAATCCACCATTGGAGTTGGTTTGCCACCAAAACTCTTCAGGCACAAGTATATCATGCTTTCTAATTTGGCCTTTTATGAGTATTATTTATTTTTAAATTTTTATTCCTACTTTGCACTGTTATGATTTTATTACTAATCTGTTATATCTTTCTTGAAGATTAAGGCTTTCAATTAATAGGTTGTATGACCTATATGTTTTGACTTAGTAATGTTATTGGGTATAACTTAGCCTTTGAGTATTGAGTTTGACTTGGTTTTCTCGAGTATCGAAGTTGCTAATGGTTATGTATTCTTTAAGATTACTATGAAGGTTGTAGATTTTTTGAGTATCTGAGTTTTGATTTTGTTTGGATGTTGTGTCTGAATTTTGTTTTGGTTTTTTATTTGTCTCTGCTTATATAGTCACTATAATGTACTGTTTATAGTGATGGAGATGTGATGATAGTCTAAGGTGATAGGTGGTGGTGGTGGTTTTGAGAAGTGTCATATGCACAAGTAGAAGTCTAGGATTTTGTTTTGATTAGTGTCCTGTTTGGATTTATATTTAGAAAAATTACCAATAAGGATTATTTTTCCCTACAAGCATCCATTAAGTCCTATCATTTTTGTTTTATATCAATAAAGTCATATTCTTGATATTTTATTTCAATTTAGTCCTAAATTCTATTATATTTCAATTTTATCCTTATCTTTTTACTTACCAAAATCATTTTATTCGTTTGCATTCTTAGAATTAATTAAGAAGACAGAAATTCATTGCTTACAAAATTAATATTGAGACCCATAAAAAAAAACTCAGCTAACATAAACTTCATGGCAGGACCTAAAGAAAACCCACATTTTCTTACTTTCTTATTTCATTGGTGTACCCAATCTTAAAACACAAGAAAATATTTTCTAATTATTTAATAAAATAAGAAAAGATTAAAAAAACTACGTCGATACTATTTGTTGATTAATTTCACTTTAATGTCGTTTTTGATTCAAACACAACAATTAAAATAAATTGCTAACTTAATCATTTTAAATCTAATATAAATTAGTAGGATAATCTAAAACCACACAAATATTATATCAATAGAATCTATAATGTAATAATATTATCTTAATTTAAGTAAGAATTAGTTTATTGTAATGAAGAAAACACATCACACATAGCAATTGAAAAGTCCCAAGGGTGTGCCGCCAAAGTTGACATACTAGAAAGAATGCAAAGTCACATAGCAATTGAAATGTCCTAAGAGTATGCTGCCAAGTTAACATCAGAATGCAAAAAAATAAAAGGATTTTGGTAACTAAAGGGTAAGAATAAATTTGGAATATAATGGAACTAGAACTTAATTGTAATAAAGTATTAAAAATAAAACTTCATTGATATAAAATAAAAATGATAGGACTTAATGAATGTTTATGGAGAAAAATAATACTTACTTTATTCTTTGTTTGTCTTTGAATTTGATAATCAAAAGTTAGGTTGGTTGTCTAAATTTACTATGAATTTTCAATTTTATCGTTAAACTAACATTTTGCTCTTTAGGTATAGGTTTGTTGTTGTAAAACTAAAAAAAATTTGAATTTTTATGAAAATGGGTAAAACGGTAATTTATCACTATAGTGCATATTGAAAACTCGTATGTTTCTAGACTTCGGATAACAAAATGGACTGCACCGTTGGATTATTTTCGTGAAATCTAGTTACCCAGACAATTTTCGTCGAATTCCGAGATAGTTGAGTTTTTCTAAGCAACCGGTGTCGGGTGATCTTTAAAAAGGCCCAAAAAATTAAAATTTTATTATAATTTAAATAAAGTTCATATAAAAATATCTTGAACTTAAACCAGCACGAAATTTAATCATTTTGAAGCGAAAACGGACCTGGGAATAGGGAATGTGTGGCGCGACGTGGACCAAGCGTTAAAATGTATACATAAGAACAAAAATCTGATTTCTCTACACAAATCTCTGTTGAATTCCAGTGGGTTTAACATTGGAAGAGAAAGAGAGGAAAAAGAGAAATTTCAAGACTTCTTTATCAGATTTACGAAGTCCCACCGGTAAAAATTCTTCGGGTCAAGTATTAAAGTCGATCTACGCGATGAGAGCTACACCTACATACTAAAAAGAATGATTTCACCGAAGTTTCAAAAAAGAGATTTTGGAAAAGCTTGGATTAGAGCTTGGGTAGTGTTCCTAGAGCCTTCTACAGTTGTTTTACGCTTCAAGAGGTAGAATTTTTATGCTAATTAAGTTTATTTCTAACCTAGGATGAATATATGGAATGAGTGGGCTGTTATGTGTATTTTAACCCTTGCCAATGGTAGTTGATTTAATGAAAATGAATGGATTCAATTCTAGTATGTATTGGTAATTAGAAATTACTAGTTTGCGATTTCTTGGAAGTTTTAATAATTGGGTAACTAGAAATCACTTAATGTAAAACCCCGACAAATTTGAACTTTTTGTGCATAAGGGCAAAATGGTCATTTACCATCTTAATGCTTATTTAAGATACTCATTCTCTAGACCTCGGATGATGAAAAAGAGTTCGCCGTTGGATTCGTATCGCGAAATCTAGTTACCACGGCAAACATTCGAGGCGACTGCGTGGCGAATGAAATTCCAGGGGTCCCTAATTTTTTTTAAAAAATATCCTTAAAAATTAAATGAAAGTTCAAATAAAATTAATTTGAACTTAATCCGAATAATAATGAATCGTTTTGGGACAAAAAACGGACCCCGAAGTCAAAAATATGTGGTGTGATGTGGACCGCATATTTATAATTATAAATAAGGGCTAAATATCTGAAAAATCAGATATTCTCACCACTTTCTCCTAGCTAGGCCGGCCATATAGAGAGAGAAGAGAGAAAAGAGAGGAAAAAGGCTTGATTCAAGTTTTCTTTCCAAGATCTATGAAGATTCGTCGGTCGGAAGTCATTAGACCAAGAGTTAAAGACGATCTACTCGACAAGGGCTACGTGTATGTACCAAGAACAAGTGATTTCACCAAAGATCCAAGAGGATTCTTTGGGGAAAAATCAAGATTTTGGGCTTAGGATTGGTGTTCTTGAAGTTCTACACTTCAAGTGAGGTAGAGTTCTTCCTACTTGGGTTTTACTCCTACCTTAAGGGGCTCTTTTTGTGGCTGAAATATGATTGTTATATGGTTGAAACATGACTGTTGTGTGCCTGTTTTAACCATGTTTAAGGGGCTGAATTAGGGGCTGTTACATGACCTCTTTTATGGCTAAATTGTGGGTTGTCTAGTGCTTGTTTAAGGGGCTGAATTAGGGGCTGTAACATGACCTCTTTTTATGGCTGAATTGTGGGCTATTTTGGGACTGATTAGTGGGCTGTTTTGGGGCTGATTAGCAGGCTATTTTGGAACTGATTAGCTGGCTATTTTGAGGCTGATTAGTGGACTGATTTGGGCTGATTAGTGGGCTATTTTGGGGCTGATTAGCGGGCTATTTTGGGACTGATTAAAGAGCTGATTTGGGGATGATTAGTGGTCTATTTTGGAGCTGATTAGTGGACTGTTTTGAGCTGAATTTTATGGGCTGTTATGCGTTATCATGCACCTTGTGATTTAAGTGCGTTATCGGCGTAGATAATGTAATAACATGCTTGTCAATTGAGTTAATTATAAAATGTTGATACATGCTAGTTGATATGTTGATATTGTGACAAAATTTGGTAATTTTATACTTATGTTGTATATTGTCATTGGACATGTGGATTTGTATTACATTGTTCATTTGACATAATTGCATATTGAGCATGATATGGACATCACATTCATGGGCATTGGATATGGGTGTGGGTGTGTGAGTGCATGATTTATTCAAATATCATACTTGGTGGTTGAAGGGTGGGCTCAGGAAAGTGGGATTGAAGTTCCTACTGAGTCGCACATTCACATGCATGAAAAACTTATGTCGGGTAAAGTAAGTAGGACTAGACTCTCCCTCGGGTGTAAAACCCGGTTATTGGTTTATTCACTTCCGTCAGTGCAAGGCCAAAAAAAGTGAATTAGGTGTACGGAGCCGGCGGTATAATTCTAAAATCCGTTGTCCAACAAGACACAAGATTTTAATTTATATAGTTCTCATTTAATGAGTAACATCCATCACTGATTTGATTTTATAATGAAACAACTTTTATTTCAAACGATCATTGGATGGATTTTTCGTCAAATGACGGTTCATTTCACAAGTGCATTGCATTGTGTTGTGAGAGTCGGTGAAGATTCGGGTTGAAGTTGCATGAGTGAGTCTCATCTCATTTCATGACATGACATTATGATTTTTCAACATGAAATTGCATGTTCTTGTTGAAATGGATATTGATTGTTATCGTTTGCATGTAAACACTACATATGCACATAGGTGGGGAGTAGCCTCTGTAAGAAATACTCTACTAGGCGTGGCTCACCCTATACAAAAAAATATTTCAGGTACGGGATTCACTATGGTGGATGGCTCTCATTCGGGGCCACAAGGGTAAAGAAAGTCGATTCGTGGCTTTATAACTCCTTTTGTAAAATTTTTTGAGCAAACTAAGTTTTTGGACATAGAATTGTAATCAAACTGTTATGGACTATTTTTGATACAACATTGTATGTTTTGATATAAGTATGGATAGTTGGATCCGATGTGGCCAATGTTTACTTATAAATGGACCCGGTGTGATCAATGTTTATATTGGGTCTCGGATGGGTCATGTGAAATTTATTGTATAGGTTGGGTTTTGAGGTAAAGTCCCCCGCACAAAGGAGACTCTGCCCAAATTTTTATTGAATTATGGACCTCAGTAATTGGATACAACGACGTGATGTCGAGTTATACAATGTCCACAGGTATTCCGCAGGTTGATGGGTGATCAACGGACACCCGGATTTTGGAGTGTCACACTTAATCTGATTTTTTTTGAGTTATACGATAAATTTGGGCATTTATGTGATTACATGATTTGGTGCCTTGAAAGTGTTTGATAAAATGTCTATGTGAAATAAAGTATGTTAATTGCATGAGATTATGTGATAACATGTGTGAACATTGTTGTTGATATACTGACATTGTGATGAATTATGATAATTATATGCTTTTCATATAAATTGTCATGGAATATGTAGCTATGTGGTTAAATGCTTCATATGACACTCGCACATATTGGTGTTGTAATTACACATTACATTACATTTGCACGGAGACAACGCATTCATGGGTATGAGACATGAGTGTGAGTTTGTGTGCCTAGTTGATCAAACACCATTATTGTTGAATGATTCATGGGCCCGGGATAATTGGGCGGATGTTCGACTGAGTCACATGGTTTGCATTGAAATAGGGTCGGAGTTTGTAAGAAGGGTTAGAAACTTCCCTCGGGGGCAAGACTCGATGATTGGGATACGCACTCCCTTGGTTCAGCCCATAAAATATATGGGTGTACGCAGAATCCTTGGTACAAGCCCATGAATTCCATGTGGGTTGGATGACCCTTGGTGTAAGTCCATGAATATTCACCCCAAAAGACCCAAAATTTATAATAGTCATTTAATGTGCAACATAAGTGGCAGATTTATACACATTGACATTGCATTGTGTTGTGGGAACTGGGAAGGGTTTGGGTTGAAGTGCATGAGTGAGTCTCATCTCATTTCATGACATGACATGATGAATTCCAACATTGAATTGCATATTCTTGATTGAAATTATTGTGGCTTATTGAATGTTGCTTGTGGACATTTCATATGCATTTAGGTTGGGGAGTGCCTTCTTTAGGAGATACCCTATTGAGAGTGACTCACCTTTTATGGAAAAATATTTCACATACAAGTTATACACCGATGAATGGATCGTATTTGGGGTCTCGAGGATGAAGAAAATCCAACTTGTGACTTTTAATTCACGTTTTGTAAAACTATTGTAAAAAATTAGGCTTTCGTAAAACATTCGCTAAGTTAGTTTTTGGGCATGTAATGTCTGTAAAAGAATTGTAATCGAATTTATATGGATTATTTTTAATGTAACATTGCGTGTTGTTATATGAGTATGGATAAATGGACCCAGTGTGATCAATATTTACGCATAAATGGACCCGGTGTGATCAGTGTTTACTCATTAATGGATCCAATGTGATTAATGTTTTATGATTACATATGTTATATTTTGGGTAGAACTCCCCGTACAAAGGAGACTTCGCCCGAATTTTGTTAAATTTTGGATCTCGGTAAATGGGTAATAATGGCGTGATATCCAGTTACTCGGTATCCATGAGTATTTTGCGAGTTGATGGATGATCAACGGGTTGACAAAGGACCCTTGATTTTTGGGGCGTCACAGTTGTTGCCTTCAAGTTTTAGTGTCTTTTTTTGTGTTTTTCCACTGTACCTGGGATTTTCCTCTCCTTAATACCTAAATCATTCAATCTTTCTTTAAATCTTATATGTAACATGTTTATAATATAAATTTTTGTATTACTATGACACCCCAAAAATCGGGGTCCTTAATTTAATAAAATTCGGGCGGAGTCTCCTTTGTACGAAGAGCTCTACAAAAAATACAACATGTGCAATTATACTACATTGATCACGTCGGGTCCATTTATGGATAAATATTGACCACACTGGGTCCATTTATAAGTAAACATCGACCACACCGAGTCCTTTTATCCTTACTCATATAATAACATGCAATGTTACATTAAAATAGCTCATATGAGTTCGATTATAATTCTTTTACATTAACATGTCAAAATGAGATTTTTACAAAAGTTATACAAAATCGTCATAAAAGCCACAAGTCGGCCTTTTTCACCCTCGAGGCTCGTATTGGGAGCCGTCAGTCGGTGTGAACATTGCACCTAAAATGTTTTCCCACAAAGTGTGAGTCACGCTCAATAGGGTATCTCTTAAAGAGGCTACTCTCTATCCTAGATGCATATGAAATGTTCACATGCAACAATCAACCATCCATAACAATTCCAATAAAAAATATGCAACTCAATGTTGAAATTTTCTATGACATGCCATGAAATGAGATGAGACTCACTCATGCAACTCAGTCTGAACCCAAGCCCTCTTCGGCTCCCACAACACATGTTATGTCAATGTGTATGAATCCATTATTTATGTGGCACATCAAATAACATTTATAAATCTAGGGTCTTTTTTGGGGTGGGTATTTATGGACTTATACCAAGGGTAACCCAACTCACACGGAATTTATGGACTTCCACGGAGGGTTTCGTGTACACCCACACACTTTATGTACCAAACCAATGAAGTGCGTACCCCAACTACCAGGTCTTGCACCCGATGGATCTTCTAACCCTTCTTGCTAACCCCAACCCAATTTATCGTGCAAACCATGTAACTAAGTCAGGCCTTCGACCCAACTTCCCCAAGCCTACACGTCATCCATCAAGTGTGGTGTTGACAATAACCATGCACACACACACCCTCATGATGCGATGTCCCCGTGCATATATAATGTGATGTACCATTGCAATAACAATATAATGTCCAATATGTTGTGAATGATATATAAACTATTTCAACACATTCCATGGACAATTATATCCAAGCATATAATTTTCATAACCCATTAATGCCAATATATCACAAGTATGTATATATATCAACAATTCCTACAACACAATTTCCAAGCGTGTTATCACATAATCATGCTATCAGCACACTAAATTTGCAACCCGTATCATAATGACAAAATACCATTTTACCCCCTTTTTTATAGAAGTTCAAATTTATCCAGGTTTTATAATTACAATGCTTTATATTTTTTCACAATGCTTTTAGTTTTTATGAATCATCTACACTTGTCATTAAATGTGCCTTTTAAGTTCTATATATTCATGAAAATGAATACTTGCATCAACTTATTTTTGATTTTGGGTTGTACCTGGTGGTGGGTGGTGGGAGACACAACTAAGGGAATGGTGCTTAGGTTTGGTGTTTGGCAGTGGGTGGTTAAGGGTATGAGTGCATGAGTTTTCTACTATTGGGGTCTTTTTGGATTACCCTTTTGCTACCGTCTTCTTGGGCTCAACTATAATGCAGTCAAATGGTGGATTTGGGATGTATTTCATGATAGTGACATTTGCGCAAGTACCATAGTCATTGAACTTGATGATCTCTATGGGAACTATTGGAATAAATTAAGTTTTTTTTCCTTTACAGAACCGGTTCAACCTTCTCAACAGTTTACTTCTCAAAAGGTTGCAATGGTCCTCCACAATGGTAATTTTCCAACCGCTATATTGTTCCCATTGTGAGTAGCCATTGCCTATATAAAGGGTCCTAAATGGTCTTCTTTGGTAATTTTTTAAAATCCTCCCAACAACTTGTAGGCCTTTGTTTCATTTGGTCTTCATGCAAGTAAAAGTTGGCAAAAGCTTTTAGTCTCAATTTTCATTGGTTGTTCAAAAAGGGTTTTGTTCTTCTACATTGTTGAGTATTTTAATTATAATAATTTTTGGGCAACTCAATTAGAGTCAAATTCATTTTTACTCTCTGGTGTACGTGAACTCTGAGGAGTTATTGCTTTTGAATTTGGGTTGAATCTTGGAGCTGCTGCAGTCTGCTAATAGATTCACGTTGGGAGGCTCAGTTGCTCTAGGACAATATTTCGATGTGCCTCACAAATCCTCAAATGCTAGATCTTGCTAATTTATTTTCATTGTTTTATATTGTGTTCAATTGCATTTGTTTAGTTATTAGTTTTTAATTTGATACATGTGTCAATAGTTATATTGTATGCATCCACAATATATAATTTGCTACTGTCAAAACTAGTTTATCAAGTTGTTACTGTTTCACAAATTTATTCATTATTTAGTATAATTATTAAATTAATAATAATTGTCCGTGCTTAAAGGCACTATTTATCAAAAAAAAAAAAAACCACAAACAATTATTTGTACGTGAAAAAATTGTATAACACAAAAAATATCAGTTGCAAATATTGAAAAAATAGATAAATATGGGCCCACTATTTTTAAGAAATTGAAAAAAAAAAAAAAATCTCTAAACATGAGTCTTGAACAATATGAACATGAGTACATAATTGTATAATCAAGCTTTCATGTAACTAAATAGAATGAATTCAAATTTAGCAATAGACTCTTGAGAAGGCACATTGTAAAACAAAAATATCTCCCAATAAATTCTATAAATCAAATAGGCAAAACTCCCATAAAAAAGTGAAAAAATTAGTAATGACCAAGTAAACATATCAAAATTCATTCCCTTGAATTGAATTTGCCCTTGCAACTGAAGTTAAATCAAGTCAAACCCATAATAAAGTTGTGTAAATAACTGTCAGCCATACGGTCAGAATGACTTCTTCTAAGTCTCTCTAAACTCTTTGCATAACAATTTCAAGTAGTAGAAAAGCAAAGAATCAAAAACCGAAGAAGATAGATCGCTAGGCAAGACACGACAGTCGTTATCTTTGAGATAGTAATTTCTCCACTTATATTACAGACGGACTCTTGGAAATTCTATCCCCAGGATACAATACCTAACTTTAAAATTATCAAACACTGCACTTCTTAGTAATATTGGAATCAAAACTCAACCCAATAGAAAATCAAAAAATATAGAAGCTTTGAATTAAGAAGAAGAAAAAGAAGGATTAAATTGTTGATACTTTGTTCTTGCATTTGAACCCTATTTATAGTGTTCTATGCATCTGTTAATGAAGGAGTGTAACCCTTCAAAACCATGGCAGAACACACCCCTTGAAAGGGCTACAATAATATAGCTGTTAGAGACTAATTTCAAATAGAATACGTTTCAAGTTCGAACGAGATTGTCACGTTCAAATGTTCTTAACTCTCAGTATCTTGATTCTGAGATTTTTGCCAAAGTACTAGGAGCAAGTCACGTTCGAACGTGAGTTGCGTTCGAACGAATTGAAGTTCCAGTATTTCAATTTTCTGCTAGAAATTGAGATTCTAAAATAATACTGGGAGCGAAGCACATTTGAACGTGGGTTGCGTTCGAACGTCGTCTCTCTTCTTTTATTTCTTCTTCTTCTATATATATTATATATATACATATACAAAATTATAACTTGAAGTTCTCATTATGTAGGTCTCCTCTTTAAGAAGATTCCTTGAGACCATGAGTGGAGGATGAAGTTTATAAATGAAGATAAATCCATGAAGAACCTCCAAGAACCAATGTGAGATTCATGTATTTGCCTTCCAGCTCATATACTCCAAATGTTTTAGAGGGAAGTGAAAATTTTCACTTTCCCACCAATCTTAATTTAGAAAGTACTATTGTACTTTATGTATCCTAGATATATACTCTTATATATACATGTATTTTATGCTTATGGCAATTCATGCAAATAATGTTTTACTAATCAATATACCATTATTATTAAATAATTATATATATACCTATATATATAACATATTATCCATACCAAAATAT
>CM042195.1:27054621-27087060 GCA_023539305.1 Ilex asprella
AATTAAGTTGATTAGCATATTAAAATATACAAAGTTGTGTGCTAATCAGTTCCCACTTTCAAAAACTTAGTGTTTGATATTATATAACAAAATGATGTTATGATGATCTCTAGTGCATTGTTCCTTAATTATTTTATGGTATATTACATGAGAAATTGTGAAATTTGGCAATTCCTTGAAATGGTTATGAGTTGAGTATATTTTGGTTTCCTCATTTGTATGGTTGTTGTGATGGACTTAGATTGCCTTCGAGAGATGCCGTAGAGTGTTAGAGGTTAGTCTATTCCAGTGGGAGGTGAGATAGTTTCCTAGCACTTATAGTGGGTTGTCATTTGGTAATGAAACCACTATCGTTCACTAGAGTTCGAACAAGGGATAGTATACTTTTTTCTAGGAAAGGACTCGTCACTACCATTGGGATGGTAGACGCCCTTTTTTAAAGTGCTTGTGATTGTGATTGTGATTGTAATTGGTGAACTAGGTATAATCGTTGGATAGATTCATGAGAAGCAATCAACATACATAGTACGGGGATGAACCAATATACATGGGATTATGAGTGGGTCGTTCTTGCCGGTGCATTGGTATGGGATAATGCATCGGAAGACGCCCTTCTTAAATGACTAAAAGTTTGAAATGGTTATTGTTACGAAATTTACTTTATTTTTTCCCGTTGATTATTGCTATCGATTAAACTTGAGATCTATTTAAAATGTCATGTTTTCCTTCAAAAAGTTATATATGATATTTGCGAAAGGAGACCGACCGAATTTTAAATGCTTTCTAAACCTTGTTTGGGTCTGGAAAAAATTTTCTATAGAGCTTCGCGTTCACCCCCTACTGCTAACCTTTTTCAGATTATGTACTTGAGGAGGAGTTAGGAGCCGAGGAGGCCTCCCAGTGGGAGACTCCAATTGATGGGAGTGTGAAGCTCGAGGTGGACACATAGAGTGACCCCTTTTCTTTTGCACTAGACTAGGATACTCTTTTGTACACTGAGAAGTCTAGTTTATTTTGTATTCAGCTGCAATATTTACTTTGATATCTTTTGGATATGTAAATGCCACTGTTGGGCATATTCTTTTGGATGTTATTGTATATGCTTGAATGATGAGGTAAACTCTTTTTGGATATGAAGTTATCTAGTTGCTCTCATGATTGTAAATGATCTTTAGAATGTAATGTCATCCAAGAGGGTATTTGGGGTGTTACATTTACCTCTCTCGTTTCTCGATACACGTACTATCCAAGATTTGATACCACACTCTCATTTTACTGTCCAATATCTAAAACCCTTCTCATTTCTGATTCAAGGCTTGTAGATAAGAGGTGCTCTCTCTATGAAGGCAACGAAGAACACCGCAAAGAATATGACTAGGCTAGTTGGAGGTAAGCGCTTCTCTCTCTCTCTCTCCCCCTTCTGTGGACTGAACAAAAACCCATTATCCATAAATCTGGCTCACTATAGAGATCTATATCTGCTTAAATCTGACTATTGAACGCACTATATGGGTCTCTATACCAATAAAAACCCATTACCCAAAGATCTACCTAATGATTTTTCTTCTTCTGGGTTTCTAGGAAAAACCATCATTTTAGCTATTGGTGGTGTTGTGTTGATTGTATTGCTACTTTTGTGGTCGGATCTGCTTCTTTGAGCATCCCCAAATGTTTATTTATTTTTAAATGGAAACACGTGTGTGTGTGTGTGGACCGAACAAAGGAATTTGACCATCTTTGGGACAAATCTGGTTCCATAGAAATCTAATTTGGGTCCATCTGACCGTAGATCACACTCTCTTTCTCTCATTGTCGCTCCATCAACCCACACATATCTGGTTCCATAGAAGAGAGCAAACACACTAACCTATTAATTTATTTATCACCAATGGTTCTTTATGTGCACCTCGTTGTCACTCTTCTTCTTCCCTTACTTTAGATCAATTTATTTATTGGTGGTTTGGAATTTTATGATCTTTTTACATGTTGACTTTCATTGTAATATATTCAAATTTTCATTGTCCATGCTTTTCTAATTTTATGTGTGTGAATACATGGCAATTGCTTTCTTAGTTTGTGACCATCATGCTATTGATTTGTGTTAATTATAGTAAATTGCATTACATGCATACCACATTCAATATTGACTCTATTATTGTACATGAAAATGCAAGGGTGTTGAGGTGGTAAAATGTCAAATTGTATTGATGTCATCGCTGAATTGATTATTATGTTGGGTAGGACGAGAAGAGAGATGATAGAAATGTTCTATTTATTTGTGGTCCTTATGATAGGGTTATTGGAAATGGAGATACAATCAAAACCATAACCATCAAGGTTATTGTCTAGAAATCAATTGCAAGTTGAACACTTGCACCATCTAATTGGTCAGAGTGACATCAATTGCATTGAACAACTTAGGATGGATAGACACATATTTTTGTGTTCTTTGTAATTTGGTTGAACAAGGTGGTGGCTTAAATCACACAATATGTAAGTGTTGAAGAAATGGTGCCTATGTTCCTAAATATATTCGGCCATGATATGAAGAATACGCTAGTAAAGTTCTACTTTCTTAGATTTGGCAAAATTGTAAGTAAACATTTCAATGTTGTGTTGAAGTCAGTTATTAAGTTACATCGTCTACTATTGAAAAGACCCGACCCTGTCACTGATGACTGTAAATATAACAAGTGGAAGTGTTTTAAGGTAACAAAACTATATAATTGTTTCATATGTGATTGGATAATGTAGGCAACAAAATTAATTATATTTCATTATGCTTGAGTTGTAGAATTGCGTAGGAGCATTGGATGACATGCACGTTAGAGTGAGGGTACCAATGCTTCACCAAGTAAGATATAGGAGTAAACACGGTGACATTTTAACAAATGTCCTTGGTGTGTGCTCCCAAGATATGAAATTTATTTATTTCTTGCTCGGTTGGGAAGGGTCAGCTACCGATTTTAGGATTCTATGAGATGCGGTAATGAAAAGGAATGGATTTAAAGTGACTCGTGGTAAGTTATATTTGACCACTAACCTCTTATGTCTGACAATTATCAACTTTTACTAGATAGACTAGCAATGTTCTTACGACAAAAAAATCTTATACAAGCACCTAATACCTAATAGATGTCGGTTACACAAATGGGGAATGGTTCTTTGCTCCATATAGGGGCCAAAGAAACCATGTGCAATAGTAGGCCAATAAGGCAGTTGCACCTCGTAATGTTGAGGAACTCTTCAACCTTTGGCATGCGATGGCTAAGAATGTTATTGAATGTTGTTTTGCCTTACTTAAAAATGGCTAGGCAATTCTAAGGAGTCTTTGTCACTCTCCTATATGCACACACTATAGAATCATTATTGCATGTTACTTGTTGCATAATTTGGTTAGAAATGAAATGACGCTCGACCCACTAGAAGATGAGTTTCCAAAAGATGGTCTGGACAATGGTCATAGTGATGTAGAGTCGGATGTGATTGACATGGTTGACACATCTAATGAATGGACTACATTTAGAAACCAACTAGCCAATGATATGTACAATGAATGATGTGAAAGTAAGGTTTTACCACATACACATATTAAGTAATGGAATAATTATGTAATATGTAGTTAATGGTTTAAATTTATGGGCAACATTTGTGTTTTGTTATAATTTCTTAAGCCAACTGATATATATTCGTATGTTTGTTGCTAAGTTAATGTTATGTGCCATGTACGTATGTAATTAGGTCATGCCAAGTATTGGTACCGGTAGCCAAACAGAGTATGGTCCACGGTGAACATGGACTGTTGTGGACGAGGCTATTCTCATTCACGCATTGAAAGAACTTTGTGTGAACTGATGGAAGTGTACGAACAACATGTTACAACTGGGTTATCTTCAAACCTTAGAGAACAACTTAAAGGATGCATTCCCAACTGCCAACATTTGGGCTTCACCACATATTGAGTCGAAAATCAAAGGCTAGAAAAAGCAGTTCAACTCATTATTTTCAATGCTAAGCAAATCCAGTTTCAGATGGAATGATTGCAAAAAGAAAGTGGATGTCTACGGTGAAGATAAATGGGTGGAGTACCTAATGGTCCTACTAATCCCTTGCATCCATTAATCATATTGAAATATTATAACTTGTTTATATTATACCCTAGTCATTTTACTATTTACAATACATAAAGACAAGAATGTGAAGGGGATGCATCGTAGATCATGGTCATTGTATGCCGATTGGGTGATTATCTTTGGGAGAGATAGGGCAACATGCAAGTTTGCCCAGGGACTTGAGGAAATGATCGATTCTAATTCAACAACTAGGGATGTGCTTACTGATAACAATGTAGAGGCAATGTCAACTGGGGGAATAGATGATGTTGGCTGCTTAACTGTTTTTCCGTTGTATTCCCTAATCTCTAAACATGAACCCTCAATGTGTATATGGATTCTATGTGTAGGTGAGTGTCACTCTCACTCAGGTTCCATGCAAGAAATGGGAAAACGGATGTGTGGAATGAAATGTGGGTGTGTGTGTGAACAAAAATGCTCCCCAAGCCCAGAAAGACTTTTGAGTGTCGTGTTTTACTTTGAAATCGTATTCCAATGTCGTCTCCTCAGGGAAGAAAGGTGAATTGTGTGAATGTGATTTTGTCAAAATGAAAAATTGTAAAATATTTTGAGTTTGAGTATGGTGATTTATTTTCTTGATAGAAAATGAAATGGAACAAGTGTTGGCTAATCTAAAAAGGTCATTCAAATGGGAATGTCAAATCAACTCAAAATTTTCCTCCAATGGTGCCTAAGTGTTCCATTGATTCGTAGGAATCATGAGACCAAAAGGGAGGTGAGGATTCAAGCATACCCCATGATAATGCCTACGGTGTCTCAAGAACTCACAACTATGTCCACACTTAACCTAGCCAAATTGAGTCATCGTGCACTATGAAGAGGAATGAAAATGAGTTGAAACAGCATATCCAAGGGGAATTTTTCCTTGGATTAGCCAACTATAAACTTAGCTACTCATAACTAGGGCAAATACATAAATGAAATGAAGATACATTGTAAAGAAATGAAGATTGAAGCTTAGTTTAATGCAAGAAAACATAAATTACAGAAAAATGCATTTTATACCCATTTGAAAAACTTTGAGATGGAAAACTTAAATGCATTAATGGTAGAAACTAAGATACTCAACTAAACTTGAAATGTACTGGAAATAAATGATATTAAAGATAATAAATGAAGCTTAAACAAGTCTTACAAGAAATTACAAGACAATATATGGAAGGAAATGCTAAAATATCAACTTCTCTCTCTAACTGTCATTTTCTTCCTAGGAGCTTATCTATCTACAATGCAATACAACTGAATAATATATAATGAATGATACATTTTCGTCCATAGAGAGCTCCATAGGTGTATGATAGGCCTTCCATCAAAAGAGGGTTGATTGGATGCATTTTGTAGGCTAGGACAAGCCTAGCCTGCATATCCCTTACATTGCCTCTTCTCTCTCCTCTACATTAATGTAATGGCCTTCAAAGTCCAAGTTGAGGTGGGGAGAGGCTTGTATATGTGTAAGGGATGTCAAGGGACAAGTGTAGGTGGGACCCCCCAAATGATAGAGTTTAAGTTGCATGTTGTTTGGGCAATATAGGCAAAACCTTCGGGAAAGTTGTGCAGGAATAGTTAAATGAGCAAACTAGTAGGAAAAACCTTCCGGAAGGTTCATTCCAGTAGAAAAAACCTTTTAGAATGTTTTGACAGTGAATAGGCAGACCAAGACAAAACCTTCCAGAAGATTTTCATCCAAACTGTATTTTTCCTGGTTTTATCACCCTCCAAACTTCCTTTATGCTAACCCCTCATCTCATTGACTTCAAACACTTCACTGGGGGCTTAACTCAAACCATTTTCATCATTTTATCTGCATTTACACAAAATTTTATCAAAGAGACGATTAAATGCTTTTCTCCTCAAATTCACGACAGAAGCAAGTATAAAAGGGAATATTAGCATACAATACATGTCATGTTTTTGTGCCAATCACACCCCCCAAATTAAGCTTTGCTAGTCCCTAGCAAACATCTACTTTAAACCATAAGCTATAAATTAAAATAAAAATCCATACATTCATACAAGTGAACATCCAAACCCCTAAAATGCATAAATCATATTGCAATTAAATAAATGGCTTTGGACAATGAATAAACAAAACAACTGTGGTATTTCATTGATCATTTTCAAAATTTCTTTTCACTAAGTTCGAGTTCCAAAACAAAACGGCTAAAACCTAAAGATGTTTCTACTGGCTGACACAAGAAACCCTAGCTATGTACAACAAAAATTCAAAAAAATACAAAAATCCTCAATCATGCTCCTTATTGAATGCACCTTACTCCTTAGTCTCCGACTCCTCAAAACTCTAAATCGTTGATCTCAATAGTCATGGATGTCACTGGAGCTATGGTCGAGGGTCCAGCAGGCTGCGGTGGAGGTCCTCCGAGGACAGGTTCACCCGAAAATATGTGTTGGAACAATCGTATCACCATGACCGACAATCCATGCATGGTAGACTCCAGCACATCCATATACTGCGCTATAGTGCAGGATGGAACAAGTGTAGGTGGTGGAGGTGCTGAAGAAAATGGCCCAGCTATTGATGGCTCTGGTCCCCTAGCCCTAGGTCTCTCACCCCCAGTCCTGGAAGCCCTCTTTTGACTGTTGGACTTCCTTATGGCTCCTGTATCTAGGGGGAGTAGTGTATCATGGGCATAGTGTTTCACCTTAGCCAGGTCGCAGAGATGAGAGATGAGGCTGCCAAAAGGGAGATTTGTCTTTGGCTTTCCATCCATGACAAACTCCCTCATCTCCTCGAAAATCAAGTACGCCATATCCATCAACATCCAATTCATGAAAGCGTGGAGGAAGGCCAATTTCTCAATGTTCGGGTTCTTTTCCAAACCTTGGGGCATAAGGTTGTAATGTAACACTTTGTTCATTACCCCAAATGAATGCTTGAGGCCCCCGACTAACATCGTTTCTTTGAACATGGTCGGGTCCTCATAGGTGAGGGCCACGTAGTTCGCAAGAGTCCTACTCCCATCCCTGTTGTGTGGGTAGACGAGGGTAGTCGGGGGTGGTCTCTTATACTCAATAGTCGTGGCAATAATGGGGAGTCACCTCAAATGACACACACTCAAATTCTATCCCTTCACCTCCTTAAACCAAAGATTCAATCCCCGGGCCTCAATCACCCTCACCACCTCATCATTGGGCCCAAGGGAGACCTTGTCGACGTACCTCTCACACATTACCCCTTATCCTCAAGTCGTTGCCTCCAGGCATCATGTTTTGTCTTAGTCCTTATCTCCTCCCTCTCTTGGCCACTTGGGCCCTCCCTGACTCTCTTTCGGGAACTAGAGCTCGTGGGTGGAGGAGAGTCCAGGCCTATCCTCTTTGTGGGGGCCATGAATGTCAACAGTGCCCTTAAGCATAGAAGAGTCAAAAACATCACTAATAAGCTCTCCACAGGCTTAAATACCTCCATGGACATCCCATTCATCCTAGCCAGTGTAATGGCGTCAAGTAGGTTTAGGAAATATCAAAGAGACCGAGCAATTTTGGGGAAAATAGAAACCTAGGGTTTTGTGGAGAACACTTAAAATTTTTGGCTTAAACACTCTAAAATTTAACCCTAATCAAAAGAAAGTGAGAAATTTGAAGTTTAGGGGAAGTGTTTTGAAGATTATAAGAGAGTAGGTGATTAACCCTAATTAATATGTGAATTAGAATAATTAAATAATTCAAATTGATAAGATAAAACAACTAAAAATTATCAATTAGGGTTTGTGCGAAAATCAGGGTTTTACATGTGTTATATTCAAAATTTCAGGGTTTAATGCAGAATTACTGGAGAATACAAGGAAGAATATTGCAAATCTTAAAACAACAACGGTGCAAAGTGAAATATAGACACATGGAACATCCAACACAAGACACATGAATCAACTACAAGGCACCACCGTCCGGACGGTGCTAGTGGCATACGGACGGCCACCCTTGGCAGTTGGAACTTATCTTCCACCTCATGCTTTCTATCCTCTATAAGTGGGGGTGCTCTTCTTCATTCCAAGGGGCCAGCCTTCCAAGAGCTCTAGAGAGAAATCCATGGGAAGAGAAAGAGAAAAGAAAGAGATAAAGAGAAATTGCAATCCAATCCGATCCGTAATACACTCCAAGCATACTCTGATTTCTATATTTCTGTTGTATCTTTCTATTCGGATAGTTGAACTTCTGCCACCTTTTGTCTTAATTGATAATAAAGGTAAGTGTTTCAATTATGCCTTGTGAAAGAAGTTTTAGAATTTATATTTTAATTTCAATTATAATTAAAACTGTCCGCACTCCTTGCTTATCTGTAGTAATGGAGCGTGAGTAGTCACTTATACCCTTCAGTGAAGGGTGAACATATGTAAAGTATTGGTTAGATTATGGAAATGCTGATGTTTTATTCATATATTTATATATGTATGTACTATACACTTCATGCATGATAAAACGATGTACGTGATTTCGATGTTGTGCTTGAAATTATGCCATCGGTGCATCATCAACTTGCTGATTAAATATCTACGGTGTTCCTACTAGTATGGTTGGTCCTCCACTTGAACGCTAAGGATTTTCTACTGATGCATGGTACAAAACCTAAATGATTCTCATGAATAGCTTGTCCTTCTGGGTTATTAGGGTTGTTTAACTACTATATATACAACTATAATATCAGTTGAATATCTACGGTGTTCCTATCAGTATAGCTTGTCCTCCACCGGAATGCTGAGGATGTTTAACTAGTATATATATATCACCGATAACTTATTGAGCAATTCAAGTATTCCTCATGAATGACTTGTACTTCTAGTTCACTCAAATTAGTCAATTGGCATATCTATAACAAGTTAACCTAAAAAGTTGCTATGTTTTGACTTAATACCACCAGCTAGTCTGAGAAGTTGTTGTGCTATGGTTTATTATGTGCGCACTTACAATCACTAGATCAATTGAATAATTCAAGTATTCCCATGAATGGCTTATCCCTCTAGTTTGCTTGGATTAATCAATTGTCATGGATGCCACCAACTAGCTTAAGAAGTTGTTGTGTGATAGTTTACATACATCAGACCTATCGCTTGACTTTCTAGTAAAATGGGAGTTAATTGTGGTAATGTGGCATTTCTAGTATTTAACCAATATAGAGCGTATGAGATCATTAAATTGAAGGGTATCTTTCATATTATTGTCATTAACAAACTTATCTCCGCACTTTATTTAATTAGACTAGTTATCAATCTAAACTCACATCACAAGCTATCAAACGTTTTACTGCTTCGAACAATAACTTTGTTGTTTGTTTTATTTATTTTAAATGTCAATTATTAAAACTCTTCGTGGGATCGATACTTGGACTTAAACCAAGAAAACTACAATTTGACCACTTATACTTGGTGTATAGTTAATATAATTTAGATCACAAAAAGTGCGAATTAGTAGGAGGAGTGGAGAGAGATTGGAAGCAAGAGAGGGATGGGAAATGTAGAGGGTTTTTCAAAATTTTAGAACTTAAAACCCTCGTTTTTTGTTTTCTGGGTAAAACCTTTTAGAAGTTTGATCAAAACATTCTGGAAGGTTTTGCTCACTGGACAAAACCTTCCAAAAGGTTTTTGACTAAACCTTCTAGAAGGTTTTGTCTTTGCTGCAAAACCATTCATTTGTTCAAAAATTCACATACAATCCAACTTTCCTCAACCCCAAAGAATTTTAACACCCTTTCTAAGACATCTAATCTATCAAAAACCTGAACCACACATATTAACCACAATTGGTTGATCATGCCCAAAGTTGTTTCCGAAATTGCAACATGATTTAAGATTTTGATGTTTTCAAGCTACGAAACATGGATTTCTAGTTTAAACTACCAAAATGAATACCCAAAATGAAAAACATAAATTCAAATAGTAATGGTATTCCTAAAACTTATCAAATATCAAAAGTTGAGCAATATTGCCATATCCTTTAAGCATAGGGCTACCTAGCACATTGTTCAACAGCCCGAAACTAGCACACATGAGCAACACCATAGCTATGAATGCTAGTCTAAAGTATGCACCTACATATTCATTTTCAAACTCATGTGTGCGTGCAATGGACATGTAATTTAAGAATTTACACCATGTAATTCACATTGACTTGGCTATCCACATTAAGCTTTGATGCAACCTCACCAAGGGCGTCTCTCAACAATGAATCACACTCTCATTTTCCTGGCATGCTCTCCATGTGTACATGTGAGATAGAATCTTGTGCATAAAACGAAATATGCTCACATATAATCCAAAAAAGAAGTTCATGCATAAAAATGAAACAACATTGACATAATCTCATGAAAAGAATGCTAGGGCACTATATAGCAAACCAACTTCTCTTTTTCTTTAGAAGTATGCATCTCCTATGCTTCTCTAGATCATTTAGGACTTCAATGGTTATAATGGGGCCTTGGGGTGATATTGAAGCAAAATAAACGAAAGATAAAGGATAACAAAGATGGTTGTTTCGAGTAAATGACTTTTATTTTAAAAACATCTCCCTTTTTATGGGATTTTCTGTCCGACACTATCACCACACTCTTTGTTTCTTTTCTTTCTTTTCCTTAACATTTTTCTTTTTCTTTTGTCATTCTTTTCTTCATTTTCACTCCCTTATTCTCCTTTTCTTGAATTTTCATTTTTTTTCCATTAAACTCGTTTGAGTTTCAACATCATTCATCCATTTTGTTAGAGTTTATACACCATACTTCCTTTTCTTTTATGATAACTCATTTTCAGCTCTAGGAACAACCAAGGTGAGGTAGATTTTTATCATTTTGCACTGGCTTGGTCAAGTATGTGGCATAGAAATGAATTTTAATTAAGGCTCAATCACAACACTAGGGATAATGTTTTCACAAGCAGAAGGTCAAGGCTCAAAATGTTCAAAAATGGCCTAAGATTACCTCTAGATAAGCATGGGGGAGCATTATGCATTTCAAGACAAAGTCAATCAACTATACAAATGCACCTAACCAAAACAAGTATAATGAGATTATTGAACAAATTTGAAATTTGAGGAATTGTTCCTTGAGTAAATGTAAGTCCCGTCCAAACAAGGATTAACACTAAAGCTCTGATGGGTTCTTACTCATCTCCACTATTCATATCAAGCACTAAAATGTGAACTTAATTCGTAAATTGACGAAATTATACATTCAAAGTGTGCATATTGGTGAGTTCAAAAGCAAATACATAAGTGATACTCAAGTATAGGATGAACTTTTATAATGTGCTCATATATTCAAAGTTCAAAGCAAAGATCAACATATCAACAAACCACAACACTCATAATAAGGGAATACATATCAACATTCAGATATTTTTACCAAAAATTTTAAAATTTTCACATAATTTGGTATTATCCACAAACACTGGTGTATCATACAAATGGTGCACCTCACCCCCAAATTGATTCATGCATTATCCTCAATACAACTAAAAAAAATGCTATGCAATGAAAGACTGTAAAAAGATGAGTAGGGTTAGAGAACACCTCTCACTTGAACTTTTGACAAAAACGTACATCTGCGACTAAAAAAAACACTACATGAAAAAACAAAGTAAGTAACATAACAGATAAAGTAAAACAATTGTACACTAAAAACAAAATGAACAGTTACTCCTCTAACAAGTCTTGGTAAACCGGATCCATCAAATTTTCCTCCTTTCCTTGTCATTCAAAACCTTCGAAAAATGACTTAAGTATTTGATCATTGACCTTAAATGTCTTGTCATCCTCGGGTTTTGTGACTTCTACAGTTCTATTGGGGTAGGCCACCTTGACAAGATAGGGGCCAGCTCAACGGGATCTGAGTTTTCCTTGAAAGATCGAGAGATGAGAGTTATATAAGTGCAATTTTTGGTCGGGCTCGAATGATTTCCTCACAATGGATTTGTCATGAAAAATCTTAGCCCTCTTTTTTGAAAATTTTTGAGCTTTCATAAGCATCCTTTTCTAATCTCTTCCAATTCATTCAATTCTAACTTCCTATGTTCTCCGGCCATTATCAAATTGAAGTTTAGAGTTTTGATGGCCCGATAAGCCTTGTGTTCCATTTCGAATGGCAAATGACTAGTTTTTTCATAGATGAGCCGGTAGGGAGTCATGCCTAAGACAATCTTGTAGGCAGTATGGTAAGCCCATAGGACATCAATGAGTCTAAATGACCAATCTTTCCTATTTGGGTTCACCATTTTCTTTAAGATATTTTTGATCTCCCTATTGGCTAGCTCAGCTTGGCCATTGGTCTGTGGTTGATATGCAGTGGATACCTTATGTGTGATACCATATTTATGCATCAGAGACGCAAATGACCTATTGCAGAAATGTGATCCACCATTGCTTATCATAGCATGAGGCATCTCAAACCTCAAAAAGATGTTCTCTTTTAAGAATTTGACCACGACCCGGTGGTCATTGGTTTTGGTTGGGATAGTCTCCACCCATTTGGATTCGTAGTCCACTGTCAGTAAATTGAATAGGAAACCAAACTAGACAGGAAAGGGACTCATAAATTCAATACACCAACAATCAAATATTTCAATGACAAGTACAGGGGAGAGGGACATCATATTCCTTCGGATCACACTATCCAGTCTTTGACATCTATCGCATTCTTTACAACATGAAACACAATCTTTGTTAAGTAAGAGCCAGTAAAAACCTGATTTTAGAATTTTTGCCGAAGACTTCTTGGAAGAGAAGTAACCACTGCATGCTTTTGAGTGGCAAAATCCAAGGACGTCTCGCTGCTCATTTTTTGGTACACATCTCTGCATGACTTGGTCAAGGAAATACTTAAACAGGTATGAGTTGTCGAAGTAGAAGTACTTCACATTCGCCATAAATCTTTTTTGATCTTTTGGGCTCAAGTATGGTGGTATTTGTCCTGTTGCAAGATAATTACATATGTCAGAGTACCAAGGACAAATAGAATGAATCAAAAGTAATTGCCCATCAAGAAAAAAATTATGGATAGGAATGTGCTCATCGGCCTCTTGCATCACTTGTCGGTACGAATAATCTGCCACCACGTTCACCACTCCTTTCTTATCTTTGATTGTCAAATTGAACTCTTGGAGTAGGAGAATCCACCTGATGAATCTCGGTTTGGCATCCTGCTTAAACAACAAATACTTCAAAGCAAAATAATCAATATAGACTACTATCGATGAACCAATGATGTAGGACCGGAATTTATCCAATGCAAATACTACCACTAGTAACTCATTTTCTGTGGTGGTAGTGGTATAGTTCATTTGAGCTCATTAAGTGTTTTTTTAGCGTAGCATATTACATAAGGTCTCTTATCCTCCCTTTGACCGAGCACTGAGATGACCGCGTAATCACTCGCGTCGCACATAAGCTCAAAAGATAAATTCCACTTGGGTGGTCGCATAATCGAAGGTGTAGTAAGCATGCTTTTGAGTTTTATAAAAGATGCCTCACAATTATCTGACCACTCGAATGGGACATCCTTAGATAATAATTGGTCAAAGTTCGGGTCAATGCACTAAAGTCTTTAATAAAATGACAATAAAAGCCGGCATGACCTAGAAACGACCTGATATCCTTTATGACCTTCGGTGTAGGGAGGTTGAAAATGGCCTCAACCTTCAATTTTTCCACTTCAATCCTCTTCACCAAGACGATATGCCATAGAACAATTCCTTGTGTCATCATGAAGTGACACTTCTCCCAATTCAAAGCTAAGTTCTTTTTCTCGCATCTCTCGATAACTCTCTCCAAATTCTCCAAACATCCACTGAAGGAATCCCCAAACACCGAGAAGTCATCCATAAATAACTCTACAATCTTCACCACCATATCACTTAAAATCCCCATCATGCAACGTTGAAAGTTCTAGGGGCATTGCATAACCCAAAGGGCATGCAATGGTAGACAAAGGTACTGTAGAGACAAGTGAAGGTGGTCTTTTTAAAACAATGATAAAAGCCAGCATGGCCCAGAAACGACCTGATATCCTTTATAACCTTCAATGTAGGCAAGTTGAAAATGGTCTCAACCTTCGATTTTCCCACTTCGATCCCCTTCGCCAAGAGGATATGCCCAAGAACAATTCCTTGTGTCACCATGAAGTTACACTTCTCCCAATTCAAAATTTAGTTATTTTCCTCACATCTGTTTAGAACTCTCTCCAAATTCTCCAAATATCCACTAAAGGAATTCCCAAACACCGAGAAGTCATCAATAAACACCTCTACAATCTTCTTCACCATATTACTAAAAATCCCCATCATGTAACGTTGAAAAGTTCCAGGGACATTGAACAACCCAAAGGGCCTGCGACGGTAGGCAAAGGTACCGTAGGAATAAGTGAAGGTAGTCTTCTAATGCAATCTTGATTTGATTGTAGTCGGAGTATCCATTCAAGAAACAATAGAATAAATGTCCAGCTACTCTTTCTAACACTTGGTTGCGAAATGACAAAGAGAAATGATAATTTCTTGTGCACAGGTTGAGCTTTCGATAGCCAATGCATACTTTCCATCTGATTATCCTCATTTACTACCATAGTGACCCCTGATTTCTTCGGTACCACTTGAGTGGGACTCACCCATTTACTTTAGGCAATCGGGAAGATAACGCCTACATCAAGTAGTTTAAGTACTGTTTCCCTTACCACATCCTTCATAATTGGATTCAATCTTCTTTGTGATTGTCAGGAAGGCTTGGATTCATCCTCAAGATAAATGCAGTGTGTGCAAATGAGGGGGCTTATCCCCTCATTGACGGCAATTGTCCAACCAATTGCTCCCTTATACCTCCTCAACACTTTCAAGAGATCATCTTCTTGCTTTTCCTCTAGAGTTGAGCTAATCACCATTGAAAAAGTCTTGTCATCCCCAAGATATGCAAACTTAAGATGGGATGGTAATGACTTCCGTTCCAATATGGGTTTTTGCTCATTTGATGAAAAATATTGTTGTCTTGGTGCGGAAGCTTCTTAAATGTGGAGGTCCATTTTTTTACCCCTTTCAAGCTCTCTGGCTCCTCTTTCTCATCAACCTTTTCCTCCCCTAATTTTAACATGCCCAATAAATCCCAGTGCTCCTCTAACAAGATGTCAATCCTATTGACTTCTTGCACTTCCTCATCATCCCCCATTTGTTTGTTCAAATTGAATACATTAAAGTCCATAGTCATGCTTCTTAAAGTAAGCTTCATGATACCATTCCTACAATTAATAACAACATTAATGGTCGCAACGAACGGTCTACCTAATATAACAGGTATTTAGGAGCAAGGGTTAGTAACAAGGAGAGTTTCAAGCACAATAAAATCGATGAAAAAATAAAAGTTATCTACTTGAACCAAAACATCCTCAAACACTCCCTTTGGTGTTCGAATGCTCTGATCCGCTAACTGAAGAATGCTTGAAGTTAGCTTCAACTCTTCAAGTTGGAGTTTCTTGTACATCGAGTAAGGCAGAAGGTTGACACTAGCCCCAAATCAAGCAATGGTTGCTCCACACGGAAATTTCCAATTGTGATGGCAATGGTGGGCATCCGGGGTCTGTAAACTTTGGTGGGGTGTTCGTCCTCAGGATTGAGCTCACTTGCTTGATAAGGAATGCCTTCTTTTGGACATTGAGTTTTCTCTTCACTTTGCACAAGTCCTTCAAGATCTTTGCACAAGATGGAATTTGTTTTATTACGTCGAGGAGTGGAATGTTGATTTTTAACCTGCTTGAACATCTCAATTATGTCAGAATAGTTAGCTTCCTTGACGAGTGACTTTAAACGATTAGGAAAAGGAGCCATAATGGGAGAAACATACACACTTTCATAAACTAATTTTTCTTTCTCAACCACCTCAACACTCACCTCACCTCACTGGGTGTCACCTTTGATCTCTTTTTCTATTGGCAATGTGGCTTTGGGTGAGACCTTTGACACAATGGTCTTATAAATTTATTTGCCACTTCGAAGGGTGGTAACCGTCTTGAGTTGCTCATAACTCTCCTTTGTGGGTTCGAACAAATTAATCAAATGTTGTCCCTTAGGGTTCTCTTGGGGTTGAGGGGGAAGTTTTTCCTTCTCTTGTTGTGACATCCCTATGGCATTCGTAATTTTTATGAGTTGAACTGAAATGTTGCTGTTAAAGGCGGTTTGACTTTGGATGAAATTATAAAGCACATCCTCCAAGTTCCTCTTATGGGGAGGTTGGTAGGTGGGAGGATTGGATGGTCCTTATTGGGAAAAACTTTGGGGAGATGGACATTGGAAGAAATTTTATGGGAGTTAATTTTTGAATACCCTTGCGAATAAGACCGGGGGTATTGTGAGCTAGACGGTTGACCTTGGCCTTGGTATTGACTTTGCTTAGGAAGCACAAGAGGTGAAAATGCATTCGAACCATGAGGAGTGGGATTCTCATTTCTCCAACTAAAGTTCGGGTGATTACTCCAACCGAATTATAAGTGTTTGAATGTGGAGATAATGTTGCCTCGATTAGCTAAAGGCATTGACTTGCTCATGATACACTTTCTTAAGTGCTGGAATGTTGGAGCACTTTGATATGGAATGCTCCACATTCTCAGAAATCGAGCAATACTCCTCAGTCTTTGAAATATGTGACACCTCGTGTCTCTAATTTACCTCAAAACTCTTAATTTTCCTAGAAAACTTGAAAATTTTTGAAAACCAGTATTTCTGGTCTATCAAATCATACATTCCTCTCCCTTGTGTTTGATTACTACCCTAGGGCAACCTAGGTACATCGGAGGGATCCGTAATATCCCATGATTGTGCATTTTGGGCTAATGTACTAAAGTAGTCTAGGGCCTCATCATGGTCCTTGTTTGAAAACTCAGCATTACATATCATGTCGATGAATTGTCTATGGCCCGGTGTGATTCTTTCATGGAAGAAACTCACCAATTACCACGATTCAAAACCATGATGTGGTATAGATTGGAGCAATTCCTTGTAGCAATCCCAACAGTCATAAAATTTCTTATTGGGCATTTTCGAAAATTTTTGAATTTGTTTTTTTAAAGTGGTTGTTTTATGAACCGGGAAAAAATTATTCAAAAACTCAGAAAGCATTCAAGCCCAAGAAGTGATGGATTGAAGCCACAAGGAATTCAACCATGTTTTAGCTTTGTCCTTAAGGAAAAAAGGAAATAATTTCAAATGAGCTATGTCTTCCATAACATAGTTAGCGTTGAAGGTTGTAACTATATCCTTGAATTCCTCAATGTGTAAATAAGAATTCTCCCTATAGGAGGAGAAATTTCATTCGTGGATTAGGCATTCTAGGTTCTTGCACTCCCCCAACCCTTTGATGTTTAGATTGTCACCTACATTCATTCGTGGATTAGGCATTCTAGGGTCTTGGTCAATGTTTATGTTGGGGCCTAAGGGTTGTCTAACCATTTGGTTTTGTTCTCCCCATCCACACATACAAAAAACTACCTACAAATGAAAATGTAAACAAACAAAAGTATATACAAGGAACAACGCACCTCAGCCAATGATGAACATCACTGGATTTACCTACGTTGTCAGAAAATCACCTTTTCAATTCAACGGTTGCCCTCCTCGACAACGGCGCCAAAAAGGCTTGACTATTTTTCCGCTGTATACCCTAATCTTCGAAAATGAACCCTCAATGTGTATATTACTTCTGTGTGTGGGTGAGTTTCACTCTCACTCGGGTTACATGCAAGAAATGAGAACATGGATATGTGAAATGAAATGTGTGTGTATGTGAGAACAAAAGTGTTCCCCAAGTGCAGAGAGCCTTTTAAGTATCGTGTTTTATTGGAAAATCATATTTCAAGGTCGTTTCCTCGGGGAAGGAAGGTGAATTGTGTGAAGGTGATTTTGTCAAAATGAAAAAGTGTAAAATCTTTTAAGTTTGAGTTTGGTGATTTATTTTCTTGATAGAAAATGAAATGGAACAAGTGTTGGCTAATCCGAAGAGGTCATTCCAATAAAAATGTCAAATCAACTCAAAACCTTCCTCCAATGATGCCTAGATGTTCGATTGATTCGTAAGAAATGCGGGACCAAAATGGAGGTGATGATACACGCACACCTCCTGACAATGCCTACGGTGTATCAAGAACTCACAACCATGGTCACACTCAACCATTTTTCCTTGGATTAGCCAACTATAAGCTTAGCTACCCATAATTAGAGCAAATACATAAATGAAATGAAGAGACATTGTAAAGAAATGAAGATTTGTATCTTAGTTTAATGTAAGAAAACATAAACTACAGAAAAATGCACTTTATACCCATTTGAAAAACTTTGAGATGAAAAACTTAAATGCATTAATGGTAGAAGCTAAGATACTCAACTAAACTTGAAATGTACTGGAAATAAATGACATTGAAGATAATAAATGAAGCTTAAACAAGGCTTACAAGAAATTAAAATACAATGTATGGAAGGAAATGCAAAAATATCAACTTCTCTCTCTAGCCATTCATCATCTTCCTTGAAGCTTATTTGTCTACAACGCAATACAATTAAATAATACATAATGCATGATACATTTCTATCCATTGAGAGCTCCATAGGTGTATGACAGGCTTTCCATCAAAAGGTGGTTGATTGGATGCATTTTGCAGGCTAGGAGCCTAGCCTGCATATCCCTTGCATTGCTTCTTCTCTCTTCTCCACATTAATGACATGGACTTCAAAGTCTAAATTGAGGTGGGGGAGACTTGTAGATATGTAAGGGATGTCAAGGGACAAGTGGGAGAAGTGTTGGTGGGACCCCCAAATGGCAGAGCTTGAGTTGCAGGTTGTCTGGACAATCTGGGCAAACCTTCCAGAAGGTTTGTGTTGGAACAGTTAAATGATCAAACCAGTAGACAAAACCTTTTGAAAGGTTTTACAAACCCTCCAGTAGCCAAAACATTCCGGAAGGTTTTGACAGTGAATATGCAGACCAAGGCAAAACCTTCCGGAAGGTTTTCATCCAAACTATATTTTTCCTGATTTAATGACCCTCCAAACCTTCTTTTAAGCTATCCCTTCATCTTCGTTGAGTTCAAACACTTCAATGGGGGCTTAAATCAAACCATTTATATAATTTTACATACATTTACACAAAATTCCATCAAAGAGACGATTAAACGCTTTTCTCCTCAAATTCACGACAAAAGCAAGTATAAAAGGGCATATTAGCATGCAATATATGTCATGTTTTTGTGCTAATCATTGGCCAATCTCAAATTTTAGCACATGGCAGGGAGGATGTGAATGTCAACTCGCAAACACATAAGCTAAAAAAGCAAAAGGTCTTACAATGGCATACCGCCATAGGGGAGCATACAAAATTAATTCAGACAACATAAAAGTTGACATTTTCTTTAGCTTGCCAATGGAATAGAGCTCTCTCTGGGTTGGTAGCATGCTATGACCTAATTTTGATGTTTATCAGGGTCATATGTAATGTAATTAAGCAATGATTTTTCCTAAACTTTTTGTTAACACGTGTGTCACATTTCCTTTTATAATGTCGTTAACACTGCATTTAGAAAACACCACATTGGTGCAAGGTCCATGTTATTAACCATGCAAATTCTAATGGTGATACATGTTAATTTTGGGGTTATGTATGATTATGTATTATGTGGATATTTTCATATAAGTGTTTATAACTTAGGAATGAATTTGCCATTTTGTTGGATTTTTTTCTATAATGATGTTTTCTTATTAGGATCATATGACTATTTTATGTTTAATGAAAATTGTAATGGCAAGGTGAGAAAGCTTCTCCATTGTCTTTCTTAGATGACAAGTTGGTATTTATAAGACACGGATGGAGTGTCATATGCAAGTTAATGCTTACCCTGGTGGATTGTACAAGTCATATGACTTGTATAGCGAGGTATAAAATGCTTTGCGCATGTATGTTGAACAAGAGAGGTGAAAGCTTTGAATTTAGTTCATTTCCATCTTAATCAACTAACATTGGAAAATAAACTTCCTAAAGATACAATGGACATTATTGTACCAGCACCTATACCATTCCACGAACGTCAATTCGTTACATGTCTAAAGTATGTTGTTTTATTGGTTTTGGGTATGGTGGTCATCCATATCATTTACTTCTTGTTGGGTAGATTTGGATGAATTTTGTATGTTGAACTTCTAGGTTGTTGAAGAATGTTTCATGACTTTGTAACTTGTTTAAGAACTTCATTGTTTTATTATCCAAGTTGGTATTCCTACGTATATATGGTAATTGTTATTGACTTTGAAAAGTTTTTTTTTTTTTTTTTTGTGATGTTAGTTAAGAATGAAGCTTCCAGACATTATTGAGGATGAAGTTGACATGATGCTAAACTTATTAATTGAATTTAAACATCAAGAGAAATTACCTTTAGTAGACAGGTATTCAAAAAGACTGCTTGATGCATAGCTAACACGTTTGCGTCGAAGGATGCCAACGTTTCATCTTTCTATGAGTGAGGTGTTAATCATTTTTTTGGAGCGCCAGTATAATACCATTACTGAAATGTTGAACAGTGACATGTTTGCTTGGGACATACAGAGGAAGTGTGTAGTTGAAGGCACAATGCCCGGTGATTTGGATTTCATACAAGTAGTTTCAATTAATTGGTTTCACATTAGTCACGATAGAAAATGTAATATTATTCATAAATGTTGCTAATGCTATGGTTCTAATGACTTTGCTTGTAACTATTGTTTGGATCCTTGTCCAAACTTTCAATTCTTAGAACTAATTTTCAAGAACGATGTACCAAGCTCAAGCCAACAACACATTGATAGAAGTGTTGGATCAAACCCATCAGTGAATTCGAGGAGGAGGGATATGGATGTCATAGTTATTGATGATGATTGACCACATCAGTTATCATGTAGCAAAAAATTGAATACTAGTAGGGGTGCGATTCTCAAAGGCTAGAAGAATAAAATAAGATGATCAGGAAATCATTCTAGGTGGGAAGTCAGGGCCACGATGATCGAATCTAGTGTTGCCAGAAACACATTACTACATACTTGGATTTTAAATTCAATTGTTTGGATCTAATATACTTGGTCTATTCTTAAATCAATTCTTCACTTTGCCACCAAAATAAAATAAAATATATTAATGTATATATTTTATTATGTATATGTGCAAATATTTAATTTTGTTAGGATAAGCCACTAAAGCCAAGTTTATAGCAAGGATCAAACACAATTTCAATGGCCAATATCACACTATACTCCAACCAATACTTCTCAAATTTTCCATACGTTGGACAAGACATTTTTCTCATAAAAGTATCCAAACTTTGCATTTCTCTATTCAAAGTCAATTGAATACTGAAAACTTGTTGAAAGAACAATTTTGATGTGGGGTACTTGGAGCAAGAAAAGATAACAGTAGTATCATAGAAATTTTTTAAAAAAATCTAAATCTTTTCAACTTTGATCCATTCCTCATGAGATGGGCAATGATTAAAATTAGAATCCATAAGTTGCAAATGACAAAAGACACGACGGTAGTAAATTACACTTGCAAGCATCAAATATGTTGAGTTCATCTAGTAGGAATATCTTGCCTCAAATTTTCTTGCTATCTAAAGATGTATGTGCAACACACTCTAAGAATTTTTGTTTTCTTGCTTGAGAACCTTTTACATACTTGACAATCTCTCTAACTTTTTCTACATCTAAATCTACTTCTTTCAACCCCTTTTGCACAATCAAGTTTAGAATATGAGCACAAAAACGAATATGAAAAAACTCACCATCACCAAGAAAAGCATCTATCAAATTAAGTTGATTCTTAAGCATATCAACCATGACATCATTTGCAGAAGCATTATCAAAAGTAATTAAAAACAACTTTTTCTCAACCCCTTATTTTGTAAACAAACCATAAATCTTGTCAGTCAATGCAATGTTACTGTGTGGAGGAGGCATGTAAGAGAAATTCAGAATTCTTTTTTGCAATACCCAGTCTTTGTCGATGAAATGTGTTGTGAGACTTAAATACCCATCGGTAATAATAGATGTCCACAAATCAAAAGTCTAACTAATCCTGTCAGGTATGTCATGCAAGATAATAGACAACCTACACATCTCTTTTGAATGCAATTTCAAAATATCAGCCTTCGCCACGTTTCTTGTAATAAATTTGACATCTGGATTTAAGTAGCTAAAGATTTGTCTAACACATTCATACTAAACGAATTGAAAGGGAAAATCATGTCTAATTATTGCACGTATTAACATCTCTAGAAATTTTTCCTTGTTAAACTTCAAAGATCGTGCAGTAATAGACCCTTGACGTTTCCTGACGGTGCTGGTTTTCTGGTTCTGGCAGGCAGATAGTCTAGCAGCTTACTTCCTGATTTTAAACAATCTTCTTGACTTCAGTTTTATTTCTTGCAATTCAAGGAACCCTTAATTAATTCAAACTCTTTTTATTCTTCCTTTTAACTTCTTATTAATACATTGGTAAGAATATTATGATTAAAATGTATGAATTTAAAATTTATTGCTCTAAAATACAAAATAACACACCAAAAAAACTGCATTCCTAATTATTTTTAGAAAAGTCTTTCAATTCTTAATCTGACTCTTCTGATTCTGATAGATTAGTGAACCGACCAATCTCATTTTGCACATATCTTAAAATTAATTGTCTTACATCAAGTTGTTTCAAACAAGTCTCTAAATGACGCTATAAATTACCAGTTCCATAGTTACTAGCAGCAATATACTCAATCTTACATTGGTTGCATTCTGCCATTGTAACATTGGTTTGATTTACATATTTTCTAAAAAAAATCTATACCTCTGATGTGGAAGTACATTGCCTCTTTTCATCATTCTTATTATCCACACTTTCTGTATCTAGGGCAGTATTGGATGTATTCTCAATATTGACATCCAAAGTCAACTAAGTACATGATGTATCCTCCACTTTTCGGGAAAGATTATTTGACAATTAGAAACCTAATGAAAATCAATAAAAATAACATGGCAGTGAAATCTAAAGCTTGAAACTAGTACTAAAAAAAATCAATAAAAATAACCTGGCAGTGAAATCTAAAGCTCTAAACTAGTACTAAAAAAAATAACCTGACAAATCAATAAAATAAAAACTAGTACTAAAAAAAATCTAAAACTCTAAAAAAATCTAAAGGTGAAATCGGCATTCATGGTGTATGAAGCTTAAAAAAATCTAAAGCTTAAATTCGGCATTCATGGTGTATGAGCGAGAGAAAGATCGAGAGACCGCGAAAGAGCGAGAGAGAGAGCTAACATGGTCGCCAAGCCAAGAGAGACCGATAGAGGGAAGAAAGGAGGCGGGTTTGAACATAGGGAAATAGGAAAACGAAGTTAGGGTTTGGAAAAAAATAATTAAGTTCTTCATATAGTGGTGGGTTAATTTGGGTCAAAACAAGTCAGGCGAGTTCGTGTCAACCCAATTAAATACACTGGTTAATTTGGGTCAATTCGTGTTAAACAGGTTGAACCCGAACACGACCCCCATTAACATTTTGTGTTGATGGGTCGTGTCATACACTGGTTGAAATCAAAAGTTAGTTAACTCAAACTCATTTATTCGTGCTGTGTTTGTATCGAGTTATCATGTTGTGTCAAAAATTGTCACCTCTACGGCCGATGGAAAGATGAGACGTAACTAGGAAGGACCGTAAAGAGTCATATCAGTGAGGGGCTTCAGATCATACAAACTAGAAGACATGGAAGAAAATGCCATACTATGGCCCTGGAATGTAATGAACCTAAAAAAGTACTATTTTTTAATAGAAGAACTTATTTTGGCTAAGTATGTTGTCCAGGAAGAGGCATGGTCCTAAAGGTAAGGCGAACATGCAACCCTCACCATCCAAAGATATAAGAGAATGGAGCTTCTTTAGGGGGCATGGCCCCGGGGACTAAGATTTCAAAAAATACTTGCCCAAAAAAAAAAAAGACCAAGGGAGCAAAGTCTCTAGGAAGGCGAAGACCCCCAAGATTAAGACGACCGAAGCACACCAAAACCCCGACACAAGAAAAAAATACCAAATAAACATGTGGAAGAAAATGTGTTCATATATTCAAAACAAAGAGAGCCTTGCATCCCTCAAGCTACAAATATAAGTCTTAAGAAAATTACTAAAAACAACTCTAAGGGGGATCAATGATGTCGCCCCTGATGCCCCCCTCAATGTTGTCAAAGAGCTCATCAATACTAGTCGAATAAGAGTCGGTGCTTTGAGGAACGAGAACAAAGTTGGCTGGAATGGAAAAGGCATCGCTATGATGAATAGGAATAGCGTCGGCGGGAGTGGAGGAGGCATTTGTCTGAGGGAAATGAATATCATCAGCAGAAGGAGGGGATACATCGGCCCGAGGGGTAGGATGAACATTGGTAGGAGTAAAGAAGACTTCAGCCTAAGTGATAGGAATAGACGCAGCATTCTCAGCCGACGGGTTTTGATGTGGAATCGGAAGGACCTCGACGTCTTCGACCCTAATCTTGGTAGTTTCTTGATCCATTTCGAAGGAAGGAGTTTATATTCATGTTGTTTGAAGAGTGGGGACTTGGCAGGAACCCCGGCAACCCGAAGGGCCACATACTATCCATTTTTAAGAACTCCCTCTTCGTCTCCTCAAACACCACGATGTCATCGGCATAGCGGTTGACTATCTCCTCCTTCGACAGACTCCAAGCCTCCAGCTCAGACCCTAGTTTGTCTAACTCTTGGGTGAAGGAGGCACAGGTTTGCTCTAACTCGGACACCTTTGCCTCGATCATAAATGCCAGCTTCGCAGCCTTGGTCATCCTCCTCTCGGCAAGTGCAGTAGCAAGTGGGGCTTTGATCTTGTTTGTTTCTGCCTTCGCATTTTGACTCTCTTTGAAGAGCTTGTCAATTTACATTCCTTGAGTCTCCTAAGTCTTGTCCTTAGACGCCACCTCCTCGACTGCAGCAATTTTCCCTCGGGATTTCTTAAGTTCAATGCAAAGTTTTCTCGCAGTCTTGGACTTTTGCCCGATTAGCAAGAAAAAACTCTACAATGACGGTAACCTACTATGCTGCTTGGAAGAGAAAGCAGGAAATTAAATGCAAAGGAATTCGTAAACATGAAAATCCACCCAAGTTTTTTAATCTTACCACCAAAGAGTTCTTCATGAGGGAGCGGAATAGTTGGTTCCTCCCACACGCCTGATGGACCTCTATATCAACATTAAAATAAAAGGCTTCAGTCACAACATAGTTAACGTGAAAGGAGCCAACAGTGGATTTGAATACTCGAATTGGCTCATTGTTATGATCTCAGGCCCAAGCACGTCATTCTGGAGTTGGAAAAGCGACTGGCCCAATTTGACCACTAGTAGGCATTGGTGTCGGGGTCGAGGTTAGGGTCGGCGTTGAAGACGGAGCACCCTTATTGTGGCCAGCCCAATCATGCCTTTGTTTTATCCTACTCTTCTCAACATAAGGATCTTTGCTATGGACGCCAGCATGACCAACTGGTGTCGGAACCACTAGAGCATCGGATAGAGGTGGACCAGGTGACGAACTCACCCTCGGGATCATAACCCAGAATAATATGTTCGTCCCTGGTTGGAGGAAGTGTCCCTTGGCCCCAAAGTGCATCTTTGATCGGTAGCGAGTGTGGCTCTAGCTTTGATCATGCCGAGTATAAGTCGAGATGGGTTAGACGTGGTGAGCTCTAGGGCATTTTCCTCCTCGAAATTTTGAAGATTTTCAAAGTCTATCCAGTTGTCTCTACTTGAAATACTCGCCTCAGTGTCGACAATGGTGGATGGTGCTCTCTCTACCTCGACGTCGACAGTAGTGGTTTGAGCTCTTTCTACCTCGACATCAGTGATATTGGCTTATGCTCTCTTTACCTCGGCGTCGACGGCTTGATTAGAGTCTTCCTCCAATTTCTCGTCAGTTAGATCCCTCCACCATGCTGGATCAAAATCTTGGGGGGTCTGAGCAAAGTTTATTCCCCAAAGTGTAAACTAGCACCACATGAGCAACTCAGCCAAAATCGTTGCCCACGTATCCCCTGACAATAAAGAGGTCAACAAGGTTGAAAAGATTCAAAGGAGGAGGGGAAGAATCGACGTTAGTGACTCCTGCAACAGGAAAAAAAAAAGAGATTAGAAAAAAAGTATAAATGTACCGAGGTACTGTAAGCTGAAGAGAAAAAGATAGAGAAGCTGACGTACTTATAGTCCACCATTGCTTGGGGCACCACAAATCGGTGTACTCGGGGTTGACTCCTCCCTCCCATTGGCTGCCAAAGATAAACAAGTCATCCTTGTACTCTTTGTCGAAGTCCGGTAGGTGTGTTACGAGGTACATGGCTGAGTCTTGGGCTTTGAAATAGAACCTTTGTTAAGGCATCACCCTCACCAAAGTGTAATAGAATAGGATGTCTTTCAAGCCATGTTTGACTTGAAAACGCTCATTCAGGGCAACCATTCCCATGAGAATCCTAAAAGTGTTTAAGCAACACTGCCCTAAAAAGAGACAGAATTGGGACAGAAAGCAAAGAAGGATAGGGTGGAGGGGAAATATAATGCCACCATCTATAATGGCCTTGGTGAAAAAGTGCATGGCTGCCTTAATCACACCAATGGGAATCGAATAGTGGGTCTTGAAGTGTGTGATTTGCTGGCGACCTTTGACCTTATATTTCCTCTTTCTCAAGGCACCAGGCTCATAGGCACCAGCACTAGTATTCTGATGATGCCTCGTCATGGAAAGACAGAAGAGGACTTAGGAATGGGATCCTAAAGGTGAATCAACGAAAAAAGGGAGGCAAAAAGGGGATGATCACTGCTAAAAAGGAAAAAGGAAGTACTTACTCACCAATAAGATCGATTGAAACCCAAAGACAGACAAAGAGTAGTTCTCCCCACGAACAGAGCTTTGAAAGAGATGGGGAGTGGTAATCGGAGTTCTTCTTCGGCGAACACAAAGAAGTTGATTACTTTTCGATGAACTATCACCTCTCAGTAGGAACTCCAACAAAGACTCTCTTGAACTCACTAGATTGGCAAAAATGGAGGAAGAAGGGCAAGGCTCTATTTAAATATGGCTAAGAGTCATCATTACTCATAATAAATTAAAAGGCATATTACATGTGGCACAAAACCCAAAGGCAAGAAAATGGCTGCATGAAAAGATAAGAGGTTCAAGCCCATTCATCTTCCTTTGCCACGTCATACAGTCTGTACGAAGATGAAGGATTGGGGCAGTTGATGGGACTTTTTGAAGTTTAATGGGGAGACGACATGTGTCCTCGGCATGAACTCCCTCAAAGCATCATTCTGCTTAACACGTGTCCTCAACACGAAGGTCCCCCGAAGCGCCCTCTGTTTGACATGTGTCCTCATCACAATGGTCCCCAGGGCATCCTCTGATTGACATGTGTCCTTGGCAAAAAAGTCCTCAGAGCGTCCTCTAATTGACATGTGTCCTCAACACGAAGGTTCCAGGAGCATTCCCTAAGTGACGTTTCCTCAGCTGTTTGGTCTCCAGGAACGCTCCCTGAGTGGCACGTGTCCTCAATTGCTTGGTCTCTAGGAGTGTTCTTGGTGTGACATGTGTCCTCAGCATGGGATAACTCTGAAGAATCCTTCCTCTTGACGCCATCCTCAGAGCCTAGGCATCACGCCATTCACACCAGCGAAATATGAACAATTGTTTTGACAGTTTATCTCTTGCCGAATGATGATGTTAAATTCCTAAAGAAAAAGGGGAATGTCAGTTGATACAAGTATGCCCACGATCGGCGCAAAACAAAGCATCATTACTTGGGAATGGGGTTGGCTATCAATCATCAAGCACCCTTCCCAAGGCAGCCAAAATAGTTGGAAAGGCAGTTCAATAACCAATGAGGAAGGTGTACCAAGTACGAGACATTTAATTTCTTACCCCTTAAGGGGTGATGGACGAAATTGCCCTTATGCATGCACAACCACTACGAGGGCACATTAAAGAACCCCACAGAAGGGTAGGGCATGTTTATTGTTCAGCGAAGTTAGAAAAGCGAGCATTAATTGCTCTTGGATTCGAGCATTAATTGCTCGGGGATTGAAGCATTAAATCCAAAGCTTCTCCCACGTGAGGGAATGGGTGTTTTGCTCAAGTGGCAAATCTCTCATGTGGCAGATCTCTCACTTTATGAGTTCGAGTTAGCCTTGCTCAATTGTCATTCGTTGTGAAGCATTCGACTTTCAAGGCTAACTCAAACTCATCAAGGAAGAGATTTGTCTTCTTCTTCATTGTGCTCAAATCATCCCGCACAATTACTATAACATTATGATCTTTTTCTAAATTACCATACTATTTTATAGTTAATTAGGCACTATTTCTTGTTATCGGTATCGTGTTTGTCAAAACCCAATAAAAAAATGAGAATATTACTATAATATTATGATCCTTTTCTTAATTAGCATACTATTTTATAGTTAATCAGGCCGTGAAAGCTGCTTCGTCTCTTTGGTCGGAAGAAAAAAATGAAAGGCAACCAGGTGTAAGCCAGTGGGCTACTGGCTTGGGTCTGTTGATGTCTCATTACTTGTTTTGAGAGACTTTGCACTTTTCTGCAAATTTAAAATTATCAACATGAAATTCTGATTATATATCATTATCATGCATGCATGGCAACAAGGAGGATAAAAACAATGCAGTACAATTCACCTGATTTAACAGGAACTCTTATTTGTCGGCAGTGATTGGACTTAGAATAGATTTACTTCTACTTTTATAACTAAAATTTGTATTTCGTGAAAAATATAAAATTCATGAAAAAAAAATTGATTAGATTGCTGATGATAAGATAACATACTTGTCAAAAGAATATCTTAGAATCGATTACTTTTTATATGTTGTAGATCAAGTTCTTTTTTGAATTAAGAAAAAATTTGAATAATTTAAAACTTAAGAAAATAATTTTTTGGATTTTTATTTAGTTTTGAAAAATTAAAATCTTTGGATGAAAATAATTTGTAAAAATATTGTCTTAAGATTGAAATTTTTCTAAAACATGATGTATCTACCAATATTGATGACTTAGATCTACTTTTAGAATTAAAAAATTTATAAAAATTGAAATCAATACTCTAATTGAAATAATAAACTATATAATAAAAACTATACTCTTTTTCAAATACATGCATTGCTTGTAAAATTTTATTAATCATACCAGTAACAGTCTTTTCAGTAGAAAAAAGTATTTCAAAATTAAAATTAATAAAATATTATTTACAGTCAACTATGTCACAAGAAATATTAAATAAATTAATTATATTATCTATTAAGAAAGATTTATTGACAAACCTTGAATATAAGAATTTAATCAATTATTTTATATCTCAAAAAGTAAGACAAATAATTTTTAAATAAATAAAAAATCAAATTACAATAATTAATATATATACACAAATTATTAATAAGGCTCCGTGTAAAGTTTTCGCCTAGAACTCTCGTTTACGTTGGCCACCCGTACTTGGATTTATTATTATCCATCTTATCTCCTGTTTTTAATTAGTATAGAGGCTTAATTTGCCATGCAAAATGAATGTACGTGTAATTGCATGTGTAACCCAACGATGTGGAATTGGATCTGGACGAATTATCGACTTAGACGTTAAAAGTTCGTCTTTTGTTGATGTCTTTCAAATTTAATTGATAATTGTAATTTATGAGTAATTACAAATATTCGAATTTATTCTCGCAAGGGCAGGTCTAAAACAATGTTGCCTTAAAGAGGTTCTAAACGAAAATACATGCAACTTTAAGAGTCTCAATAGGTTCATGAGCTCAGCTGGGAACTACAGCTGCAATCCAATTAACCACAGCCTCATTCCGAGCAACTCATACATACCCTTAGATATGCCATCAAAGCACTGTCAATGATTCACAGCCTCGGAAGGATTCTGGTTAAGAGGACAGATTAATAAAGTTGTTCTATCATGGTTTGAGAGTCAAAAGTTCAAATCGTTTACACAATCTCCTCATTACAAGCTAAAATTATATATATCTAACATTCTCTGGACGGACAGCCCTACTATGATGGATTCTTCTTACCGGGAAGAGTCCAAAGAGTGGTGCATGATATTGCTGCTGTATTTTTTCTCTGAACTAGACACCACATTATTAGAGCATTTTTAGCCCTTTTTTTTTTACCCAAATTTAAATTTTGATAAAAATAGTTTAAAATGTTTTTCCAATGCTAGATCCATACCCAAAACAAATGAAGAAAAACCCTTTTTTAAACTCAAATATTTAATGGTGAGATTATCTCCTCTTTTAATGATCCAATTATCATATTTTACCCTCTTTTAAATTTGAGTTTCTTTTCCTTTAAATTTGAATTTCTCCACCGGAAAGGTTTATACCAAATCAAGCATTTTACCCTTTTTTTTTTACTCAAATTTGAGTAAAAATTTAGGTTTTTATCCAAGATGGTCTAATCTAATCACTATCAAACTGCATTATACAATTCTGATCCCAAAAACAAAAACAAAAAACAAAAAACAAAAAATACGTTATACAAACTTTGTGTGTACATATTGTAAAAAAAACTCTTATTATATGTTGTTAGTTTTTAATTTCTCTTGCGTGACCTAGAAAGAATCACTTCCAAGTTGTAACTATTTAGCATGCTCTACAAGACAGATGCAAACAAACAAAAAAACTTGAAGTTTTTACTCCAAGACTGACTTAGCTGATTCGACACCCACGGCAGCTTCCAACTAATTTATTAAAGTCGGCCAGTAATTAATAATTAGTGACTCGTCATCCAACAAAAACTGAATAAATCACCCATGGTGTCTGCCTTGCCCACGTATGCCCCTCAAAACATTATCTATTAGATACAACACTTTAGTTGGGCAAACTACACTCCCTCGCCTGGGCAATCCGATGATTTAAAAGTACTATTTATTGTTTGTATATGAAGATACGAAATAATAAAAAAAATTATCAATCATAAATATATTTTTATTTATATTTAAATTTTAATTACAAATATAAAAGAAAGATAATTGAATTTTAAGTATTAATCGTAATGGAGGTGAGTAGTGGTAGTGGTTGTGGGCAACAGTGGTCGTGGTGATAAATGATGATTGTTGTGGTTGGCAACGATGAACGTGGTGGTGGTGGAGGAAACCGTTAGTGGCAACGATGGCCGTTGTGGTGGTGGGTTTTGGGTAACGATAGTGATGATCATAACCATGGGTTAAGATAGTGGTGATGGTGAGCGACAGTGATGATGGTTGACAGTGGTAGTGGTGGGGCAACGACAATGAAGGTGGGCAGTGATGATGGTGGTAGTTGTTGTGAATGGTGGTGGGGCGATGATGGTGCTTGTGGGTGGGTGGTGGCGAATGGCAGTGGTGGTGGCTGGTGTTGTGGGGGAGGATGATAGTGAGTGGGTGTAGTGGTGGGCGATGACGAGTGGTGAAAGTAGGTGACAATGGGTGGCGACAACAAGTTGTGGTTGGCACATTGGTGGTGGTGACTGGTGGTGTGATGATGGTGGTAGTGAGAATAAATATAAGAATGAGATAATGATGGTGGTGGGTGGTGAGAGTGGGCGGTGGTGTTAACAATCGATGGTGGATGATGACAGCAGCGATGGTGGGTGACGACAGCAACGATAGTGGAGTTGGGAGTGGGGGTGAGAGTCGGGGTAGGGGTGGTAGGATGGTTGCAGTGGTGGTGGTAAAGTGTTTTGTAGAGAAATAATTTTAAAAAAATTAAAAAAAAAATTAGTTTTTACTTACTTAAGTGATAAAACTATTTTTGACTTATTTGAAAGTAATTAAAATAAATTGTTATAAATTCTAAAAGCACTTTTGAAAAATCACCCTAATTACATCCTTAGATAACTTGTTTTCCTTATTAAATTTGAAAAGTTAATATTAGACATTGGATTAAAATTAAAATAACATTTAAAACGATCTCAACAATAAAAAACAAGTTATTCTTTATGTTGTACTTTATTACATATATGTATATATCTAAATAATAATATGCAATACAATTCAAATCAAATCCCAAAAAGATAAACAATTGATTTTTACTTTTCATGATTGAAATTTTTTTTAAATTAATCTGACGGGTAATATTAACACCTCAAATTTAATAGGAAAAATAATTCCCTAAGAGTGTGTTTGGGGTCACTTATTAAAAATGTTTTAAGAACTCATAACTTCTTATAACAACTTTAATCACAAGTAGTGTTTGGAACCATTCCACCCCCACCATTACCACCCCACCACCACCGCCCCACTACCACCA
>CM042195.1:27090561-27113937 GCA_023539305.1 Ilex asprella
TAGTAAATGAAAACACAATACACTCATCTCCCTTTAACAGTAAAATAACAAACCAAGTTTAAAAATAGTGCTAAGTTTTCCATACACATGACTGCTATGACTATCGCAATTAGTTTCAATGCTTTACAATGATCAATGGAAATGCAAGGGTGCCCTCCTACCCTAACACATAAAAAGAACTAATATATATATATATATATATATATATATATATTAATATATATATGCACACCATCTAGATTTGTCGATATAAACGAAAACAAACTACATATGTATCCAAAACATTAAGAAGATTGAAGTTTAGAAGACTTTGAAAGGTTATACAGAAAATGGATCACCTATACAATTCATAAATCCAATGAAAATTTCACTACGATAGTAATTCTAAAATTCATAGACGTTCATAGGATACGAATGGGTCTAAAGGTGAGGGGGGTGCAGACAACTACAATCTGCATTCTAGACGACTTACATATTCACATCAAGATAGTTTTATCTATTAAAAATTCACATATAGAAAAAACTATATGTGAATTCAAAAAACATATAGCAAAAACACATATTTACCGAATTTCTCTAAAAAAACACACGTGTATCCATATTGCTAGATTTGAGAGTAGGACAAAAACTATTCATAGAAATAGAGAGAACCAAATCTTGTATAATCCTAGCACTAAGTCAAGCTTAGCGTAAGAAGAAAGCTTGACCGTGAGACCACCACTATACATGAACTGCTCCAAAAAAAAAGTACCCAAACCAAATACAAAATCATGAAAGACCAATCCAAATAATTTTCAAAACATAACCAACCCACAATTGCTCGATGTCCAACTAAATCTACCTAGAACATAATAACTATAAATATTTTACTAAAAATAACATAATAATAACTTCAAAGATCTGTCTGACCAACACAATATATTACAAATGTTTCAAAATATTCATAATAGAATTGAATCCAGTAGACATCACATGATGTATTTTGACTTTTCAAGTCAATGCTCATAAAATGAAAAGTTATTCAAAGAAAAGAAACTCACACTATGAGGAGATCAAGGGAGAAGCACGAAGAGACAAAATAAAAAAGTGCAGTACAACATCGATTGATTGAAGATAAATAATGAGCTTCTTTAAGTGCATACAACCCAAAAAAGAAGAAAGTTCACCACTTGATGCACCGAGAAGTGGCCTTTAACCTGAATAACTATCGGACAATAGTGGAGTTTGATAGAATTTGAGAGTATATAAGAGGAAATGATTTTATTGAATAACAAAATAAAATCAAATATCACCACTTGACTTGTTTATATACTAATCCTTTGAACTAACTCTCTCTTTCTCTTAACTAACTAACTAATAGTTCATGACAGTAGTGTAAATTTGTTACAGTTAGTTACAAGCTGCCGAGGTGTCACTTTGTTCAGTTGATCAGATGTGTTCTGTGTGCAGGTGAGCTTAGGCGAGCTCTTGGATGCTGAGTAGTGAAGATCTGATGTGTGAAGTGCATTATGATGTGGTGAATCAGCAGCAATACTGTTATCATCCCCCCTCAAGCTGATGGGAGAAGAAACCATCAATTTGGTAGCAAGAAGAGTAAACTGATCAGTAAGAAGACCCTTAGTGAACAGATCTGTCAGCTGGTCTGAGAAAGCAACATACTGGATAGTGAGCTGTTGTCGAGTTACTTGGTCTCGAACAAAATGATAATCAACCTCAATATGCTTTGTTCAAGCATGAAAAACTAGATTGGAAGCAAGAGCTATTGCAGAAACATTATCACACCAAATGTGAGGTATCACAGGAAGAGAAACATAAAGATCATGAAGAGCATTCGCATCCAAGCAAGCTCAGCAGAAGTAGTCTAAGGCACAATATGCAGCTTCAGAAGATGATCTATAAATAGTATTATATTTCTTAGCTCCCCAATGAATAGGGTTAGAACCCAAAAATATAACAAATCCAGTAGTTGATCTACGATCATTAGGATCCCCAGCCTAATTTGAATCTGAATATGCTGTCAGTGTGATAAGACCAGGAACAAAATGAAGACCACACAAAGGAGTCCCTTTGAGGTATCTAACAATGCGCTTGACAGTAAGAAGATGACTAGTTGTAGGAGAATGCATAAACTGGCATACATGATTCACTGCGAATGAGGAATTAGCAGCACTAACAAAGATAGAAGAATCTGCTGAAGAATAGTGAAAACCATAGGAGAGAAGATGAAAAGTAAAACGTTCAAACCAGGCTCTAGGAGCTTGTTTTAAACCATACAATGACTTGTTTAACTTGCAAACAAAGGAAGGTGAAGGAGAATCAATGAAACCAGGAGTTTGAGTCATATAGACTTCCTCCTTGAGAGTGCCATAAAGGAAAGCATTCTTGACATCCAGTTGCCTAAGAGGCCACTGAAATTGGACAGCCAAGAAAATTAGTAGCTTAACTAATGCATGTTTCACCATTGGACTAAATGTCTCATCATAGTCCTGGCTAGCTTCTTGGTGAAAACCCATGGCTACTAATCTAGCTTTATGAGGAGATATGGTGTCATTTGGATTGTATTTGATTTTGAAGACCCACTTACAAAAAATGATATTCTTAGGAGAAGGGGGTGGAACAAAAGTCCAGGTACACTGCTGTTGTAAAGCCTGAAACGCCTCTATCATGGATGCACACCATTCTGGATACTAAGAAGCAACTAAAAAGGTGGGTGGTTCAAAATGCTCAGAGGAAGAAGTGTGAGCTAAGTAGGTTTTAGTTTTGTATATACCAGATTTAGATCTAGTAGTCATGAGATGCCGGTTAATAGTGGCTGTTATTGGCAAAGGTGGAGAAGAATGGGAAGAGAACTGATGAAGAGGTGCTGATGGAGAACCAGGAACGAGATCATAAGTACGTGATTATGGAGAGGAATAGAGAAAAGGTTGCAAAACAGAAGCTATTGGTAAGGAGTTGTAATGCTAAGATGGTCCAAAAATGGAGGATTGTGAGTGAACTAAAGGAGAATGAGAATGTGAGGATGTAATGCTGGACTAATGCAAATCAGCAAAAGGGAAAATGGTTTCATAAAAAATGACATGCCTTGACACAAATATATGAACAAAAACAGGATCAAAGCAAAGGTAGCCCTTGTAGTCCTGAGCATAGCCTATAAACAAACACTGCTTGGTTCGAGACTTTAGTTTATTGGTATTATATGGTTTCAAATAAGGATAGTAAGAACATATTTTCATCTGACTGTAATCAGGGACTATAGCAAAAAGAATTTGGGAAGGAATTGGATGTGGTTGGACTTGGCAATCGATTAATGAGAAAAGTTGCTGTAGAAAAAGCATGAAACCAAAACTTTGTGGGGAGTGAGGCTTTTGAGATAAGTGTTAGGGTTGTTTCAACTATATGTTTTTGTTTTCTCTCAGCAAGCCCATTCTGCTGAGGAGTTTGAGGACATTTGATGATGGATCCCATGTTTTTCAAGAAATAATTTAATGGAGTGATTACAATACGCCCCTCCCCTATCAGATTGTAGCTTCCTGAGAGGTGTGGTTAACAAAGTCTCAACATAACTTCTGAATTTACAAAATACAGAGTAAACTTCAGATTTGTGAATTAGATGATAGATCCAAGTAAACCTGTTGTGATCATCAATGAATGAAACATAGTATTGATAACTATCAAGTGAAGTTTCAGGAGAGGATCCCCATATATCACAGTGGATTACATCCAATGGAAACAAAGAAACAGACTTAGAAAGTTTGAAAGGAAGCTTAGACATCTTCCCAAAAAGACAATGGGTACACAAACAAGAATTTGAACTAGTAGTAATAGTTGAAAGTGCAAAGGTATGAATGATCTACTAACAACTGAGCTTGAGGGGTGGCCCAATCTGTCACGCAAAGTTTGTGGAGAAACTTTGCAGCTTAGATTTGCCTTTTTTGAAGAAGGCGGAACAGATTATATTGGATACAAAACTTTCTCATTCTTGCCTTGGTTGAGTGTTCTCCCAGAGGCCTTGTCGTGAATGAGAAAGTCATGAGAGTCAAAGATAAACCTACAATTATTATCTAAACAAAATTGATGAACAGATAACAGATTAGATGAGATGTTTGGAACATGAAGGGCATTGTTAAGCTGAAAAAAGGAGGTGTTTGTGTGAAGAAAATTTTGACATGTATTGAATATTGGTAAGTTATGGCCATTTTCCAACAATTACCTTATCAGGACTAGGATATTCATTGGACATAGACAGATTGCCCAAATCAGTAGTGATGTGTGAACTGGTCCCAAAATCCGAGACCAAACATTATAATATGACTGTGAGGGATTTTTTGAGGCTCTAATGATGTGAGTTGAGTAGGTGGATGTCTTCCTTGATAGGAATAATCCATTCTATGATAAGAATCCAGTGCAGTATGACCTTGTTTGTAGCAAATCTGGCATGCAACTTTTCCTTGTGATCCTTGGGAACCTTGCTGATTAAACTTTGATGAACCAGAAGTAGAAGAATGATTCTGATTATGAATGGTGCTAAACTGTGAAGATGAGCCTCCTTGATTCTAATGCTGATAGTTATTTCCAAAAGTGTTACCTCTACCAGCGTTGTTTCTTCCAGAATTATATCTTATTCTTCCTCTGTTCTGATTGGAGTTACGTCTTTCTCGATTATTGGAAAACTGATTAAACCTTGACTGAAAAGCAGCCATAGCAGTAGCAAAACTTTATGTCTGTGTTGATTTTTCCATTGTCATGATAGTGTTTTCTCAGTTTACAGCAAAACATGCAGTTCCTCAAGTGTCAATGGCTGAGATCTGGTTTGAATCGAAGTTCTAAAGGCATTGAACTCATTTGAAAGTCCATTCAATGTATAGATCAACGCATCCTTGTCATCAACCAGAATAGACACAACAGCTAACTTATCTCTAGCTTCCTTAATCTTTTGAATATAATGATCTATAAAATCTTTCCCTTTGACTATAGCTTGCAGATTTGTCTTTAATTGAAGAATATTTGCTCGAGATAAGGAAGAATACCTTCTTTCGAGTTGAATATCCTACTACATATGCCAAAGTAGTAGGAGACAATGTGGCATTGATGAGAGTAACAAGAGCCTGATCTTGAGTAGTCCAGATCTGAAACTCTGAGTTGATTTGATTTGTAACTTGTCCTGTTTCATTGAAAAGAAACTTTGGAGGACAAACAGTCGAACCATCTAGGTAGCCCATCAGTGAGTGAGCTCTCAATATTGCAGAAATCTAATATCATCACGGCACAAAATTGTTTGCATCTAAACGAATAGAAATTAGATTGCAAATATTGGAGAGTAAAAAGAAAGGTGAATGTGTAAAGGAAGAATTCAGAGAAGAAGATTATATAGCTGAAGAAGAAGAAGAAGAAGAGTTTGTAGTGGAAGATGTTGAGTCCGTCATTGCTAACCTATTCTGTTTTAGAAGATGAAACAGAGATGTTGAGTCCACTTGACTTGTTTATATACTAAATCATCTGAACTAACCCTATCTTTCTTTTAACTAACTAACTAATAGTTCATGACAGTAGTGTAAATCTGTTACAGTTAGTCACAAGTTGATGAGGTGTCACTTTTTTCAGCTGATCACATGTGTTTTGTGTGCAGGTGAGCTTAGGCGAGCTCTTGGATGCTGAGTAGTGAAGATTTGCTGTGTGAAGTGCACTGTGATGTGGTGAATCAGCAGTTGTACTATTATCATAGTTGCTAGGAGAAAACAACAGTGTAACAAATATATCAAACATAAAACAAACCCACAAAAATAATCATTAAGAATGTCAAAAACAAACCCATAGATATCAAAAAGAATATTTTTATTGGCAAAACACTACCTAGTCAAAATTCTGAACAAATCGACTTTTGCTTCTTTTCGTGTTCCCACAATAGGTCCTCATTTTGTCAATCATGAAGATGTACTACACCAAAAGTAAAATTTGTTTATGTGCCAAAAAAAAAAATCATTCATAAAAGGAGGAGGGATATTGACCTTAAACTGTAATACAAATGGATTGCTTGATAGCAATTACAAAGAAAGTGAGCAGCTTGAAAGCTAATAGATAAAATTACAAAGAAAAACTAATAGGCTTACAAAATGGTGGGTCTGTGTACTCTTCCATGAATGCTCTCCATCATGCACTTAAAACAAACCAAGAAATAATTCTATGGTGGAGAATCTAATGATGGAAAATCCCACTAAAACCTTATATGTGGAAGAAAAAATTCTTCTATGCCTAAAGTCCAAGAAATCCGTCACCTTCTTACAAAAATGTGTGCACACCGAATCTTCTTCAGCTTTTGGAAGCCATGACCAGATAGAAATTAGAAAGGGTGGGGCTGTCTTGGTGGTTTGGGGAAAGGAGGAAGTTGGTGATGACAGATAGCGGTTAGAAGAGAAATAAGAAAAAAGAGATATTACCAGTAATGGTGCTGCCGGAGGTTTGATCGCTGGAGTGGATCTCCAGATTGGAGCTTTTACCCCTAACTCATGGGGTTTTCAAAAAAAAAATACTTTTTTATGGTTGTTTTGAAACTATTTTTTAAACTAAGACACTTTAAAAAACGTAAGTGAAAATGACGTTTTTATACAAAAACGTCAGTTAGAGTAACATTTTTAACATAAAAATGTTAGATCAACTGTCATTTTTTATGCAAGACTGTAGCCCATTTATACCTAAAAACGTCAATTATTTTGACCTTTTTAGCGTCGTGGAATACAAAAAGCTAAGGGATTGATGTCATGGTGTTGGTGTTTGGCTTGATTGGTGAAAAGAATGTCTAATCATCGAAAAAATCTTGGGTAAATTATATTCACACCTCTTGACATTTGGTTTTAATGCATAGACATCCTTAACATTTGAAACTTACAACAACTACACCCCCCTCTAACTAACAGAAGTTAGAATAGTTCACAGTTAAAATTGATGCCATCAATATTAATTCTTGAAATACCAAAAATACCCTCCAAATATTTGTTCTTACCCCAAAAAATTATCTCATCTCACATTTATCATTTCTCTATTTTATATTTCATATATAAACTATAATTTTCTCAATTAAATGTTAAATTTTATATTTCACATACCAACCTACTCATAGACAATCTCTTACGTAGTATTTTGAATGAATTCATAGCAGGAATTTAGTTGCTGACGAACCAGACCCTTCTCTTCAAAATAAACACTGATCACAACCCACGCCTCTGGGGTTATCTCTTCTTCTTCGTCATTGTATGATGGTTTATATTCTTCTTCCAAATCCATAGTTTACGGTGAAATCCAAGTGAATAAGTTCAAAGTTCGAAGTTCAAACCCCCAGAAATATGGGTGACAGTCTTATAGAGTCCGAGAGAGAGAGAGAGAGAGAGAGAGAGAGAGAGAAATGGGTTGATGAATTACCTAAGGAGACATGTGATTGAATCCAGATTTACCTCCAAATCCATCATGAAAACCAACACAATTAACCACCATCCACCGCTACCTCCATACAACGGAAACTACCACCACCTCACCTCTCTCTCTCTTTCTCTCACATACAAAGATCACTACCACTGGTAACAAAGAAATCCCATTATCAGTCCACCAACTCTCTCTTCGTTCACCTTTACAACCACACAACACACACACAACCACCACAGCTCAATAACCCCACCACATTCTTCTCTAACACCTCCATTTTCACCTCCTCAACCACATCACACACACATAACCCAACAACCACTATTAAAATTGAACACCAAACCCCCCCCCCAAAATCATACATGCATATTTTTTAAACTTCGAATCATTTTAATTTCTCAGATCTGTACATTGAATCCTTTCGATTTCTTAGATTTGGATGAGGTGGTTGCTGGAGGGTGCTGCAGTGGTGTAGGAGGGACTACCAATTTTCACCGGTTCTTGTACGATTTTTAGGCTGGTTCTTTGCTTTGTGTATATATATATATACACACACAGAGAGAGAAAGAGAAGATAAAAGACTGGTAATTTTGAGTTGGTTCTTTGCCTTGGGGTGACAAAGAGTCAATGAGAAGGCGACTAGGCATTAATGGTTTTGGGTGCAGGGAAGACGAAGAAAATGGGTAGAAATGGGGCTTGGGTTTAGTGTAATTTTTGAAATTTGAGGGGATATCCATGTAATAAAACCAAATGTTACGGGGTGTGAGTGCAATTTATCCAAGGGTTTTTTATGATTAGATCTTTTTTTCACCAATCAAGCCAAACACCAACTACATGAGATAAATCCCTTAGCTTTATGTCTTCCACCACACTAAAAACGTCAGTCCAAATGACGTTTTAGCTAAAATGTCAATTGTACTGACATTTTTAGGTGTAAATGGGAGATAGTCTTGCACAAAAAAGTCATTTGGTCTAACGTTTTTTTGCTAAAAACATTACTCCAACTGACATCTTTTGTATAAAAACGTCATTCCCACTGAATTTTTAAAAGTAACTAGATTTGAGATATACTTTCTGATAGTGCTTTTTGACCACAGATGAGTAGAGTGGAGTGAGGCAAACGTGCGAGGTGAAACGTGATTGTCAGAGCTACACGGCTCGGGCTAGGGAATGATTGTTAAGAGGGGAAATCGGGAAGGGGTGATATACTCAGTAGAAATATAGTGGTTCACCAGCTCAGGAGCTCGGCTAGTCCACTTTTTTAATGGAGACTCTTGCTCCCTTTTCTTTATTGATCAGCCTGAAAGTTTTACAATTCGAAGGAAGGGGCGTAAAGGATGATTTTGTGGTTCAGCCGTCTCTCGGGTTTTTTCTGGGGTACTCTGAATAATCATCATTTCTCCCTTGGGGATTGCCCTTTTAATATAGCCTCTTGGTTACCTCTAATCCAGGGATTCCCTGTATTCATGAGATCTTCTCTCATTCTCCCTCCAATGGGGGAATTTCCTAATGCTTACAGGGCTATTTTCGTGGAACCCACTCCGGGATTGCTCCCCCTATTCACGGGGCTCCCCTTGATCTTAGGAGGGGATCTTGGTGGGTTGAAGATCTTGTGCCTTGAAGTTAGCTTTCTATTTCTTCGGGGGTCTTTGCTATCATGCAGCTGTTCCCTTTTCCTTCCTTTTTGGTTCTTCCTTAAAAGGGGGGGAAAGCAGAGCGTTGAGCCTGGACTTCAAGCTCTGTACTCCCTGACCGACCACAAGGCCCGAGCTGAGCTCCGTGCCTCCTCTTTTGAACTCCTAACTAGGACTATTGAGCTCTACTTATCTGGACTGACCTTGTGGTGCTCTTCAGGCTCTGTACTTTATTTCTTGAGCTCAATGTGTATTATTGATCTTCTGACCTGACCTCTTATTCTATCTAAGGTATCATCAGTTGCCCCCCAGTCCTTGGCTCAAGTGAGCTTGGGCAAGGGTTGACCTGTTTCAAGCCGAACTAGACCTACACGTGGTTGGTCTTGATGTGCACGTGAGTTAATGCCTTCTGACGGTTTTCACTCATCATGCCTTTCTCGATTCCCACGCATGTTCCAGCCCACGTTTCTCAAGCTTTAAATGCTCGAATGACTATCAGAACCGCCATTTTCACTGTTCAACTTCTGTTCCAGCCTTCGGTTTCCTCCTCCTTCCATTCTCAGATTTTCTGCCCTGTGGCTTTCTGCTTTCTTGCTCACGATTCGAGTTTTTCAGGTTCGATTTGAAGCTTCGTGGTACCCCTCTTCTTCGAATTTCTGCTTTGGACCGTTGCTCGTTGTTCTTTTCGAATTAGGTACGTCTCTTTACCCCCATCTCTTAGCTTTTTCGTTCTGGATCCCTCAAATTCGAGATGGTTATTGCATTTTTTGGCTTTTCGGTTCTTCTATTTCTGAAATCGGGATTTTTGCTTATCGCCCCTTCCTCATTTTGTGGATCGAGATTCTGTTGTGCGAATCCTTGCTTTCGAAAGTTGTTGTGCCGACCTTAGGATCGTTAGAGAGTGTCTGATTCACCCTCCTCCCCTTTATCACTCTTTCAAACTTCCTTTTTCTTGCCCAAACATGTCTGCTTCTTCTGGAGCTACCTGTTCCTCTGTCTCCCTCCTAGGGGATAGGTCTGTCGATGAGGATACCGACTTAGGGGACGTAGGTTTAGAAATTGACAACTTTCCTGGTGTTGAGGCTGTGGATTCCGCGGTCGATACCGAAGAGCCCCCCTCCACGTCTTCCCCCTACCTCCTAAGCCTGACAAAGGCAAAGGCAAGGTAGGTGGAATCGGGGTTATTGACAGCTCCTCGTACCTAGAGGCCGCCTACAAGCATGCCAGGCTCGAGGGTCCTAGTGAGGAGGTACCTGGTTTGATGAGGTCTTATAAGGCTCGTTATGGTTTCCCTCCCGGAGTCGAGCCCTGGTGTCCAGATAATTCTATCTACTACGTCGAAGAGGTCAAAGATAGGGTCTATTTTTTCCTTGCAGCCTTTGAGAACGGCCTTCGGTTTCCCCTACACCCTTTTATCAAGAGTGTTTTGCAACATTTCAATGTCTGTCCTTCCCAGCTCTCTCCCAATTTCTATGGCGTTCTGGTCGAACTCCTCGTTTATTTCATAAGACATAACCTTGGGGTTCCCAGTCTTCCCCTGCTCACGAAACTTTTCAATATCAAGCTGACCTCTTCTAAGGGTTTCTTATACATTTTCAAGCGCGCTGGTGCTAGGAAGATTATTTCTGACCTCCCTTCTTCACATAAAAAATGGAAAAAGCACTTCTTCCACATTGGGGGTACCAACTGGGAGTTCAATTATGCTGACAAAAAAGATACTATTGGTATCCCTAGGGGGTGGAATGAACCAGAAAACTTGGGTGAATTTTTGGCTAGAGTTGACCGAGTTTTAACTTGGAACCGATGAGCTGCTAATCTGGTTAGGTTTGTGCGTTCTTCCATTAGGTTCCAGACTTGAGCTCAGCTCTCAAGACCATAAGGTACTGGATAAGCTGGGAAAGCTTAGATATGAGAGGTACGCTGACCTCATTATTTCTCGACGTTTGGTTGAGTTAGGTCTGAGCCCCCCTCCAGTGACCTTAGCTATTTCGATCCCTGTTGTGAGTGCTAAAGGTGTAGAAGGTAATACCTTTCCTTCTCCTCCCTTCTTCTTCTTTATTTTCCTTGCTTTTATTTAGCTGACTCAATTCGAATTCTTCAGGGTCCTCCACTATGAAGCTTGCCCCCAAGGATCTCCAGGCCAAGATTGAAAAGCTGTCACAGAGTGGGAGAGGCAGCAAGCGAAAAGCTCAGGTCGATGCTGGGAGCAGTCCCACATCTCGAGCTAAGTCCCAAAAATTGGGGGAATCCCCTTCTCCTTCAGGCACCAGAACTCCGGCTTCCTCATCCGATGCTCCTCCAACCGTGCTGATCTCTCCCCTTCCAGAGATTCAGCCTAACTTTACAAAAGGCCCTGCTTCTCCACTCTTTTTTGAGGTCGAGAAAGCCTTGGGAGTGATCCCTCACCTCCGTCCCAGCACTGCCAAATACAGCTCCTCCGGGAAGACTGTTGAGGGAGGGAGTAGACCCGAGGTGGAGGAGGATGAGGCCTCCTACTTCGATAACGTAGACCTTGCCGGGACAGCCGTTTCTTCCATTTTTTCAGAGTCTAACGTCTGGAAGGCTGCTTCAATATCCCTTGAGGATTCTATTGCTTCAGCCCTTCAAGGAGTGGCTGCTGTGAGTGCTAGCACTTTCCTTCAATCTTGTCCTCCTTTCGTATCATATCCTTATGACTCTCACCAGACTTTCTCTATGTTTTCAGACGCCTCTCCATGTGAAGGTTTTACTGTACCGGATTCGTTTACACGAGCATAGGTCTGGGGCTTTGAAAGCCTTTGAGACTAAGGTTACCAAACTGACTCGTGAGAATGAGGGCCTCCAAATGCAGATGCGAAGCCTTAAGGAGCAAGCGGTGAAGGACGCTTCAGACCTCAAGCATACCTTATCTGCTAAGGTCAGAGCTGAGGGGGGAGAGAATAGAGCTCGAGATGAGCTGCAGATGACCAAGGAGGAGCTAGAGCTCAAAACAGGGGCTTGGGCCAAGGCCAGCCAAGAGGCTTCTGATACCAAAAACTCCCTCAAGCGGGTGGAGCAGGATTATTTTGCCTTCAACGAGGCAAATGGCAAACTCTGCAAGGAGCTCCAGGTGCAGAAAGACCTGGTCAGGCAGAAGGAGGAAGAGCTCGGGGTACAGAAAGACCTTGTCAAGTAGAGGGATGAAGAGGTGGCGGAGCTGAGGGATGAAACCACCACTCTGTGGGCCAACGGGTGGCTTGCCTTTAAGCGCAAAGCTTTTTCCACTGCCTTCCTGAGTTGTTCTCAACCTGGAGAGATCACAAATAGCTCCCCAAGTTGGGCAAGAAGCATAACCTAAAGAAGCTTGGTTTAAGTTGATGTGTTTTTCTCTTTTTCCTGGTCCGACGAGCTCGTCTTATGTACTTCTGAAGTCTTCTGACCTCGTGTGAGGTCGTTCGACCTCCTCCTGGATCTTCCTAAGGACTGCTGAACTCAAACTGAGCTCTGATGAGCTTTTCCAACCTTGCCTTCTGCTGGCTCTTGTATCCCCTTGGATTTGGTTGGGGTTTCTTGGCTTTTCTTTCTCCTAGCTCACTGACTCAACATCTTTTCCTGAAGAAGACGAAGTCTTCGAATTCTTTGCTTTCCCTGCTTGTTTTCCCTCAATGTTCTTCCTTTGTGTTTCTCTGTTTTCCTCGTGCAATCTCCTTCTCACTGATTTCGCTTCTTCAATGGCTGCCTCTCTATCCTCTTTGTTTAAGGAAAGGGCTCCTACTGGGCTTGAATGGCCGTGGCAAGCCCGATATTTGGCTCCTCCATTGATTACATCTTCAAGCCTCGAAGAGGTCAAGAGGCGATTTTTCCCTGATTTGAGCCATTCTCTACGAGTTCCATCTTCAGACGAGCCCTGCAACTATCTTCCTCGTGGAGAGACGTGTTTCTTTGAGGCAGCCTTTGAGATGGGGCTTCGGCTTCCCATTCATCCCTCCATTGGCTGGGTCTTAGCCCATTTTGGTTTGTGTCCTTCGCGACTTTCCCCACGGGGATGGGTTACCTTGCTTAGTTTTTTTTTTATCTTCTAGCATTCACAAACCGACGAATTCCCCACGGTTGTTAAGTTTCTCAATTTTTATACTCTGGAAGAGGAGGATCAGGTCCCTTGTTTTCAGAGTTTTTGTTGGAGGCGATTTCAGGAATCGTCGCCTTGTTATGGGTGTTCCTCTTGTCCCTGCAGGGTGGGACAAACGCTTTTTTTTTTGTACCCCTGTGGGTATGTCCGAGCTGGAGGGCTCAACTTTCTGAGCTCCTAAGCTTGCTGTGAGCGGCTTTGCTCCTTTAAAGAGCTATTTGAGCCTTTCCATGAGCTACTTGGCTCCATTGGCGAGTTGTTTGAGGTCTCCCGCGAGCTTCTTGACTCTATGGATGAGCTGTTTGAGCTCTGGCGTGAGCTACTTGGCTCTATGAATGAGCTATTTAAGCTCTGATATGAGCTATTTGGCTCTATGAATGAACTATTTAAGCTCTAGCGTGAGCTACTTGGCTCTATGAATGAGCTATTTAAGCTCTACTGAGCGTCGTGGCTCATATTAGGAATTGAGGAGTTCCCTTTGCGGGCTACATGGCCCATATCATGAACTTTAGAGCTCATTGCTCTAGGAATGTTTAGATATTCTTTTGTGGATGTAAATGTCGTTGTTGGGCATATTCTTTTGGATGTTATTGTATATGCCTGAATGATGAAGTAAATTCTTTTTGGATATGAAGTTATGTAGTTGCTCTCATGATTGTAAATGGTCTTTAAATAGTAATACTGTCAAGGTGTATTTTGGGGTGTTACATTACTATTCGCTCACGGGTGCCGTATATGGGGATTAGTATACTATGCCTGTGTTGGATTCGTTATTGTCGGTGCATTGGTATGGGACAATGTAGTCGGTAGACGCCCTTCCCAAAGTTTGATATCCTTGCGAGGATTTGTGTGTGTGTGGGCCTAGATATTACTCAATGTGTCGATTCATGTGGATTGCCTTACATCATAGTGGAGATACATGTTTATAAGGTTGATATGAAGGTAGTTGTTGGTGATTGTTCACTCTACCAAATACGGTTTCTACAAGAGTTTTGGGAAGTATGGGATTCCACAAGAACTTGTGAGAAACGGTTTATGGTGGAATGAATTATTAATTGTGTATTGGTTCCATTTATTCCTTAAATTACCGTTGTTATCTAAACTTGAGATCTATTTTGGAAATGTCCATATTTTATTTCAAAAATTATATATTTTATTTGTGAAATGAGACCGACCGTTTTATATGTTTTTCCGAAATCTTGTTTGGGTTTGGAAGGATTTTTCTACAGAGCTTCGTGCTCATCCCCTACAGTTAAATATTTTTTAGATCATGTGCTAGAGGAGGAGCTCGGTGTTCACGAGCCGAGCCATGGAGAGGCTTCCTTAGAGGATTATGCATAGTCTCGTATTTTGTTTATTCTGTTGCTAAGCTTAAGTGTAATTCTTTTGGAATGTAAATGCCATGACTTGGCCTATTCTTTTGGAATGATAGTGTGGATATGATATATGGTGAATGAAAGTTTATTTTATGATGGATAAATGGACCCGGTGTGGTCAATAGCTATGCATATGTGGACCATGTGCGGTCAATTATAGTATAATTATACATGTTGCGTTTTGGGTAGGGCTCTCCGTACAAAGGAGACTCTGGCCGAAGTTTGTTAAAATACCAATGGTTGGTGAATGAAACTTTATTATTTATGGAGTTATTTAGTGCTCTCATGCAACGAATGGTGTCTAGAAGGTAATGCCATCCAAGGTGGTTTTTGGGGCGTTGCAGGTGCCCCACTGAAAGGGCTCAAGCAATGGAAAAAGAAGTAAAAAAGTTGATAGAGAACGGGGCGTCTAGAGAAGTAGCCTATCCTGAGTGGCTCTCAAATGTGGTGATGGTGACTAAAGCTAATAGGAAGTGGCGCCTCTGCGTGGACTTTATTGAACTTAACAAGGTGTGCCCAAAAGATAGCTACCCACTACCACGAATCGACCTCTTCATTGGCGCCACCACAGGACATAAATTGCTCACTTTCCTAGATGCATATTCTGGGTATAACCAGATCAACATGCACCCTCCAGATCAGGAGAAGACATCATTCATCACTCTAAAGGGGACCTATTGCTAAAGGGTCATTCCATTTGGGTTTAAGAACGCAAGAGCAACCTACTAGCAACTGATGAACAAGATGTTCCAGTCACAAATCAGGAAAACAATGGAGGTGTACGTGGAGGACATGTTGGTAAAAAGTTTCGCAGCAACATACCACATTGATCACCTCCAAGAAACCTTCAACGTCCTCAGGTCATTCCATATGAAGTTGAATCCTGAAAAGTGTGTCTTTGGTGTAGGCTCAGGAAAGTTCCTTGGCTTTATGGTCAACTAGAGGAGAATTGAGGCAAACCCTAACAAGATCAAGGCCATCCTAGATATGAAATCGCCTTTCTCGACCAAGATGCTCCAGCGCCTCAATGGAAGAGTTGCAACTTTCAACAGATTTATCTCCAAGTCTGCCGACAAATGTTTACCTTTCTTCAAGATTTTTCAAAAGGTATTCAAGTGGGGACCTGAGGCAGATGAGGCCTTTCAAAAGTTCAAAGCCTACTTGGCTACACCTCCTCTCCTTTCACATGCCACCCCAGGAGAGAAATTGTATCTATACCTTTCTGCCTCCCCGTCAGCTATAAGCTCCGTCCTCATAAGGAGCCACGATGGAGTGAAAAATCCCATCTATTATGTTAGCAGAGTGTACCGAAGAGCAGAAATCAGATATTCAAGACTAGAGAAGTTAACACTCGCCCTCATCTCAATAGCTAGGCGTCTACGACATTACTTTCAGAGTCATACCGTTGTTGTGATAACAGATCAGCCTTTGAAGAGAATCTTGTGAAAACCGGATGTATCTGGGAGACTACTGAATGGAACTAGGCGAGTTCGATATTCAGTACCAGCCAAGAGCAGCCATCAAAGAGCAAGCCTTGACAGATTTTATTACTAAGCTTACAACTACAGAGGAGGACCAGGAGCATTCCACACTTCAGACATCAAACCCAGACACTCAAGGCAATCAAATGCTGGGCGAGGACATCCAGACGACTGGGAAGTACACACTAGCATCTAAAGTAGTCGCCCAGGATGGTAGATGGCACCCAGGCATCCAAGGTAGGCACCCAAGCCTTCCCTGGCGCCCAGACTGGTGCCCAGACCCTTCTTGGTTCCTTGCTTGGAACTCCTCTTTGGCGCCCAAACTGGTGCCTTGGCTAGCGCCCATTATTGAGGTGTCTCTCACTTAAAGAAGCTGACTATGCCTTGCAGAAGATCCATGAAGGCATTTGCGGGAATCATTATGGAGGGCACTCCCTCGCTCACAAGGCACTGAGACAAGGCTACTTCTGGCCTAGTATGATGAGGGATGCCTAGGAATTTGTCAAGAAGTGCGACAAATGTCAGCTTTTTGTCACTGTGCCCAGGTAGCCACCCGAGGAACTCACAGTCGTCACAAGTCCGTGACCCTTCTTTAAATGGGGCATCGACATCCTAGGCCCTTACCACTAAGTAGGGGACAGTGCAAACTTATGGTGGTAGCAATTGATTACTTTACCAAATGGGCGGAGGCTGAACCCTTAGCAAAAATAACAGATGTAAAGGTAAAGGATTTTATTTGGAAGAACCTGATCTGCCATTTTGGGATACCCCATGCCATTGTCAGTGACAACGCCAAACAATTTGACAACAAGCACTTAAACTCATTATGTGTCGACCTCTAGATAAAACAGCGTCATTCTAGCCCGGCACACCCACAGACAAACGGACAAGCAGAAATCATGGTGAGAACAATGCTACGCAACCTAAAGACAAGGCTCGAAAAGGCGAAGGGTCTTTGGGTTGACAAGCTCACAAGCATATTATGGGCCTACCGAACCACACCAAGAATTCCGACTGGAGAAACCCCTTTCTCCCTCGCCTTTGGAACTGAGGTGGTCATCTCTGTGGAGATTGGAATACATTCTCTAAGGGTATAGCAGCATGATCCTGCCACCAACGAGGAGGGACTCCGCATCAGCCTCGACTTGGTAGAGGAGGCCAGAGAGATGGTTATGGTCCACAACGCGGAGTACAAGCATTGCATGGAAAAGTACTACAACTCGAGGGTGAATCCTCATTCCTTCCAGCCAGGAGATTGGGTCCTAAAAAAAGTGATCCTCTCCACAAAAGATTCACGAGAAGGAAAACTAGGACCAAACTGGGAGGGACTATACCTTGTAACAGAAGTGGTGAGACCGGACACCTACAAGATACAAAGTTCTGAGGGGAAGGTTTTGCCCCGTCCATAAAATGCTGAGCACCTGAAGAGGAACTATTAGTGACACTTTGAGAGAGAATAAAAAAGTTGGGGACTTGATTTTATTTTTTACTTTTTTATGTTACATAAGCAATGAAATGAAAATGAATAAAATTTCAAGATTAATTCAAGTAAGATGCTTGCATTTTTATTCAACTTCTCAAAAGAGCATCAGTGAAAAAAACCACTTCTACAAAAAATAAGGCTACAAATGCAACAAAATACTTTTCTTTCCTAAAAAAAAAAAATCAAATAGTCCCTAGCACTCTAACCACTCTCATGGTCATCATCTTCCTTCTCGTCATCACCCTCGGCATCATCAGAACCTCCATCGCCCTCATCAGGCGCCTCAGTTAGCAAGAAGTCTGAGACATCAATCTTGGGAAAAGCAGCAAAGATCTTTTTCCAGAGCTCCTCATAATCGTCAATGAATCTATAATGCCATCCTCCAGGTCCGCCTCAGCCCGAGAAGCTCTTTCCTGAGTAGCCTTCACCTTCGCCTGAGGAGCCTTCAGCTCTGTCTCTGCCTCTGCGGCAGTCTCTCTGAGCATGACCTTCTCATGGGTCTTTGCAAGCTCTGCCTCATTGAGCGTGTCCCTCTCACATACCTTTGCAAGCTCAACCTTAAGCTTGGCCACCACCCTCCCATGGGTCGCCGAAAAGCTCAGTCTCTTTGAGCGTGGCCCTCTCACGGGCCTCTGCAAACTCTGCCTCGAGCGTGGCCACCCTTCCATGGATTGCCGAAAGCTCAGCCTCAAGGTTAGACACCCTTTCACGGGTTGCCACAATGTCAGCATCAGAAGTCCTCCCAGTAGCTTCAAGATCGGGTGATCCTCCTCTGAGCAGCAAGAAACTCATTTTGTACCACTTCATGATCGTGTTTCAGCCTGTGGTAAAGGATGGTCCCTGAAAACATACACATAGCTGCAGTCGAGGCCTAACGAGAAACAAAAGACAAAATGATGTCACAAATTTGTGGAAGGAGTGGAGAAAGGGGAGATAAACAAATTCTTACCTGAGCCCAGCTTTCCAGATAAGAATTCAGGATTCCCTCAGTGCCCAAAGAACTAATCTCATTCACATCATTGGATAACAAAAACTTTCCAAGTCGATCCCTGATGACTCGCGCGTTATCCAACATTGAGTTAATCTGAGAAGGTGCCCTAGTATAAGTCCCCACATGAGGAATGGACAGATGAAGGGCAAAAGGTGTGGCCAACAAGTGAAACTCCAAGTGAGACTCTGGAGCAGGGGCTGCAGCCGAGGAAGTCTCCAAATGAGGAGGCATCTCTGGAGGGGTCACCTGATGGGAGGGCTCCCGAGGTGCCGGTATAGGGTTTGGCCGAGGAGAGCTCACCTCGGGAGGCACTATCGTGGAGGAGACTTGGCCCCTCGCCACATTAGAATTCCTCGCCACCTTGGAAGAAGGGGGGTCTCCTACTTGAGAGGCGGAACTCGATTTTCCCCTATCTATTGCTACAGAAAAGAAAATAAAGTGTTGTGTAGATGAAAAACGCAAAGTAGAGGAAAAAAGTACAAAAAAAAAAAAAACATTAACATACCTTTTCTTTTCAAGCAAGAATCGCGAGACCTTGAAAAGGATTCACCACCACTGGCGTCTACCGAAGAAAAAACCACTAACTCCTCTACCCTTGGACATGAGAGCTTCAAAGTGAGCCTTCACAGCCTGTAGCTTCCACACTTGGTCTTTAGAGAGTATAGGAGCACCTGCAAGAAATATAGTGAGAACACAGCATACAAAGAATGTGGTAGGAGAGGAGTAATAATGTAGAACGTGCCAACTTTCTTTGGAACCTCCCATCGTTTTGGTACCAATGCTTTATTAGCATCCGAAGTCCATTTTCCACTGACGGATATGAAACGAGACTTCCAACTATGACATTTGGAAGGCAGTCCGGTGATTAATTTGTCTCCCCTCGTGGTAAAATAATACCAGCCCAGGTTAGGAATAGGAGTCTCACTAGGGTAATAAGCTGCATGAAATTCCTCAGGAGAAGCATCCTCATCGAGCACCCTCTTCCATAATGCTAAGAAACTCAACAACACTCTCCAACCATTAGGTGCCAACTATCCAGGTGTCAGGGAAAAATAGTTCAAGATGCAACAAATAGAAGAGAGCATTAGGAACCTAAGCCCATCCTCAAACATCTCCTCATAAATAGAAATGTCACCAGAAGAGTCATCTCAAGCAGGCTCACCCATCTCGGCTAGACAACATAGAACCGTTGGAGGAATGATGTAGGTGGCGATAATCCTTAAAATAGCAGTATCTGAATTCAAAGTGCTGGAGATAACGCTTACTTTGGACCCATCACCGTCGAGAACTACTCTGCCTTGATGTTTTCTAGCACGAAGGCGTGAAGCTCTGCCCAAGCTACTGTCAGGGGAAACAGGCTGCTTGCTCAGGCTGCTCAGCACAACTGGCCGCGTGCCAAAGCCGCCCAGCATAGCAAGTCGCTCGCCAACAAAACGGGCTATTCGCCCAGGCTGCACAGCACAACAGACTGCTCTCCCAGGCTGCACAACGCAACAGGCTGCTCAGCACAGCAGTCTGCTCACCCAGATTAGTCCCTTTCGCATTCAGCAGCGTAAAAACAGCCTGCTCGGCACCCAAATCAGTGCCCAGCTCACCCGAAACAGCTTGCATAGTGCCCAAATCAACAGGACTCACTCCCTGCTCACCAAAACTAGCGCCCAACACCCTATCCGCACCCACAGCAGCGTCTTCAGTGCTGCTCGCCTATTTAGCCACACACCTAGCAGTGCAATGCGTAGCAGCCACGTTGGATTGCTTCTCCACTCTTGCCTTCTCTCTAACATCTCCAACAGGTGGCTCACCCACTATAGACGCACCCCCTCGTACAGCCCTCCATGGGCGCATGAACAACGACAGCGATGGACGCCTCAGGAACCTCCAGACCAGTATTTCGGTTCCCTTTCTCGACGAGCTTCCCTCCAATGGCAATGTCAGCCCTTTCAAGCCCTCCACCGAGATTTGAAGACTTGTGAACATCCTCTCCACCAGCCATCATTGTTAAAAATTACTCAATCTCAAGAATGTCAAGCCTAGGATCTCAAAGTAATTTCAAGAAAGGCACTCTCCTTCACTCACTCAAGCTTTTATAGAATGGGTGAAGTATGGGCTCTCAAGGGTTCTAGAAAAGGGTTTAATTTGAAGAGTGAATGAAAGAGTTAGAATGAAAAAAGGGGGTTTTATAGCTAGGGTTTTTAAATCCTATTGAAAAAAAAAAACCCAAAAGGCTCAACTTAAAACCAAGAGCTCTTCAAGAATGAAAAAGGGAAGTGAAAGAGGGGGGTTATACAACTAATGGAGTCCTACAAACAAGAGGCCAGGGAGGAAGTCAAAAAAAAAATTGGATTTAAAAAGGGTTATTTTGACCATAAACTCCAAATGGGGCTTATTATATATGAAAATCGAAGCTCTCGATGAGCCGAGCAAAACTCATTTTCGTTGGCAATGAGCTTTTCAAAAAAAGCCTTTCAGAAACAGATGTTTTAGCCTTTTGAAGTTTTTTCAGCTGTCATGCTCGCGTCGGGAGGCTACTCTGCTCGCCGGAAGGCTATCCTGCTCGCCTTAGAGGTGACCTGCTCGCCCAAGAGGTGACCTGGCTCACCCAGGATTGCGCGTGCTCACCGAGGAGGCCATTTACCCGCTTAGGAAGTGACTTACTCACCTAGTGTGCTAGCCCAAAAGGTGATCTGTTCGCCCAGAACACTTTGTGTTTGCTCGAGAGTTAACCTGCTCGCCCAAAACACTTTGTGCTCACCCAAAATCATGCATCCAACATTATTTTGGTCGTAACTTCTGCTCCGTTACTCCAAATAAAGCCCACAGTATATCAAATCGAACCTCTCAGCGAGCCTTACAAGACTTTAACCTTTTGGCTATGACTAATGCTTTAAAAAAAAAAACCTAAAAGCACAAGTTTTGGCTTCCCAAAGTTTTTCTAGTTATGCCGAGAACTCAAATTCAACCTAAATGTCCTTCTTTCCAAACTCCGTTAGACGCAGGGCATTGAAAGACAAATGATGGGCCAGACCAAAAATGGCTCAATCCAACTGTAAAGTCCAAGGTTATAAAAGACCCAGTAGGTCTTATGAGGTCCAAGATAGTCAAGCTCAAAGGGAGTTACAAGAGCATGTAGGAGCCTTACCCTTGCCCGTTGAGGTGAGGAGATGAGAGGTCACTTGGGGGAGGAGAGGTTGTTAAGCTATTAAGTTGCTTCCAATCCGTTATGACCGTCAGACTGACTGTGTAATTACTAGGTAGACGACTATAAATTGTAAGCTTCTCCAACACTTGGGGGCATCTCAAAAATCATATTATTCTCTCATATTCTCTAAAAGCTTGAAATCTTCTGTGCTCCCCCCAGACCGGAGTTAATAAAATTCCTGGCGAACTCAGCCATTGAAAGTGGATGTAAGTTTTGATTGACCGAACCACTATAAACCTTGCCTTCTCTCTCTACCTATTTTACTGCATTTTATATTATTAACTTGACTGTTGTATGCAAACCAATTTGTGCATCATTACTATTAAACCAAAAATCATTGATTTATAGGAGGTTACACACAACTTATAAATACCCCACAATTCAAATTTAATTAATTCGATATGAATTTGTTTTTTTATTGAGTATCTAAATCTAAAACTAAAACTAAATTCAATGTATTATATTTCATTAATTTAAATTTGAATATACTAATATTTAATTCAATTTGATCTCATAATAAATTGTAATAATACGCAGCAAAATTAAGTAATTATTAGATAAATTATATAGAAATTTATATTTAGTTTGTTAAAAATCCCCTCAAATTAGGTTTTTGGGATCAATTTGAAAATTCTAATCGAACTTTTTGATTTGTAACAACTTTTAATGCAAATTATAAAAACAAGATTTATTAGAATTTTCCAATTGAATCCGACTGGGCCAAAATTCAATTATTCGGTAATATCTCACATTTTTTTTAAAAGTTACAATAGAGATTTGATTAATAGTTAAGATCTGACTAGACGGGCGACACAATGGTATCTGGTCTTCCCATACAAGCCTACTTTTGACTCTAGAGACAAATCTTGTTAATCTATGTATTACGTTATTTCCTGATATGTCTTATTATAGATGCCTCAAACGATTGAAAATTATATAGACTAGATCTAATGTCCACAAGAATAGAGCCCTGGGGATCTAATGTCGGTAAGATCTCGCTCAGGGGCCACGTTAGTTGGGTGAATTTGCAGCGAACGATGAGAGACTTGCAGACCGAAAAGGGCCCCTCAATTTTCAGATATTTATATATAAGCACATGATCTGTCACAGGGGAGTGTGAAACTATAAAAATCAATATTCTTTCATTACTACCCTGAATAAACAAAAGAATATAAATAGTTACCCATTATATTTTATGCTTACTTGTTATAGACTTGTACGATTACATTATTGCCCACCGCCAAACTTTTTCATCAAAATCGAATATACATCATATATATATCGATCTCATACTCAAGCCGATTACATCATCAATTTCAGTAATCTGTTGCTCCTATAGGTGACCTCTATCTCTCCCTCTCTCTCTCTCTCTCTCGCTCGCTTGCTCTCTAAATGTATGAATGCAATATGTACTATATCAGTATGAAAAAGTAGCAGATCTAGGGTCTGGAATCCTGAATTTGTTTAAAGCAGCTTTTTCATTGTATAATCACATCTTATTCATTCGCCCGTTTTGTTTTTTTTTTTTTTTTTAGTTTTGAACAGTTGAGCTGGTTCGCATCGTGATTTTGTTAATCTTGGATAAACTATCGGGATGAGGTATGGATTTGCATAATTTTATGACTTTATAGCGAATTCAATTCTTGATTCTGTATGAAATTATGAGATTTGATGGAGATGTAGTTTGTGATGAGTAGAATTTGAGATCGAGA
>CM042195.1:27114037-27127293 GCA_023539305.1 Ilex asprella
GATTTGATGGAGATGTAGTTTGTGATGAGTAGAATTTGAGATCGAGATCGAAGGAGGGAGTGACAAAAGAAGAAAGTGAAGATGAGTGAGGGCCAGCGGTTTCAGCTGGGAACAATTGGAGCATTGTCTTTGTCTGTGGTTTCCTCGGTGTCCATTGTGATTTGTAACAAGGCACTTATTAGTACTCTTGGTTTTACTTTTGGTGAGTCATCCATTTCTTAACTGATATGCTTGATATTAATCTCATGATTGTATATTTTTCATCTTGTTTTCTTCTAGTTCATTTACTGTGATTCTTTGTTGTTCCTGTTATTTCTTACAACTTCACATAAGATTTGTGCCAATCCAATTGTCCATGTTTTCTGTGTTTCTATTTCTTTTTTTGTTGAAGTGACTGACATATTTGTGGCCTTTCGTCTCATGTTTTTACTTTCTATTTTGTTGCACAATCCAGTGTCTTATTGTGAAAACCTGGCACATTATGAATTGTTCTTGAGAAGAAGTAAGAAATAATTCACTCTTTGCCCTTTTGGAGTGGCTGGACCCCTTATTGGTGTCATTAGGCACATAGGTCGGAAAAATAAGTCTAATAAGCACTCTCTTGCATGTGGTTAATTTCATTACCTTTCTCAGATCCATATGCAGAGAATACCATACCCTTGCTGTCATTTATTGATCACATGCAAGGTTATGGTACACAATTGCCATTTCTCTAAATGGACAGGTGCTGCCAGAGAGAGGCAAATCCAAAAGCTATGCGCATATGTTTTTGCACATGTGATTTTCTTCTATTAAACATCAATTTCTATGTCAGTACAAGTATTCACATGGTTGTGAGCTAACCATAAATAGTAAAATTATGATGGGAATTTTTACCATTTACTAAGTTTCTTGACAAAAAAAGCATTACACCCGTGGTACTTTTGTACATCATTTAGGATAATAAAGGCGCATTTTTATTATTGTCAAACTTTGGCTAATGAGAACGCATAGGTCACACTCACAAGTGCCCGACATACCAATTGTTAATCGGGAGAGCTGTACTACATCTCATAGTCTTGATATCCAGTAGTCACCACCTTTTTTCATGCGAGATTTACGTTGTATACATATCCCTAAAAATGTATATCCCCAAAAATGTTGGAACAAAGTTTTGTTGAGTTGAGTTGAATATTTACATTGTAGACATATGCATTGTTTTACAAGTGATCATACTTTGGCTAGTGAGTGAACAAATGGGTCACACTCCCAAGTCACAAGTGTCAGACATGCCAATTGTTAACCAGGAGAGTGCTACTACATGCCATAGGCTTGATATCCATTAGTCATCACCCTTTTTCATGCAAGATTTACATTGAATACATATTGCTAATTTTAGAAGATAGTATGATCATTGGCCATTGATGTCGGTGTACAAATGTGAAAGATACTTTTAGTGAAGTGAGAAAAGCTGTTGATACCAGTATATACTCACAGATATATTATAATATAAAAAGGATCTGTTGACCTGGTCTACAAATCAAAACTGCATTTGGTTTCTAAACTCTCTTTCACTTATTTCCCCTTGCCTGACCCTTAAATATTTGCAATATTGTTCTATATCTTTGTCGTTTATCTTGAAGTGAGGATCCAACAAAAAGTATAAGGTCAGAGGTAAAAAAGTAGCCTTCAAAGTAGAGGTAGCATTTTGCTTTACTTTCACAAAGTGGGTGCTGTCAAACTCAGATTGCCATTTCACCAGCATCAACCTTCCAGTAGGCAAGGGAGAGAATCTTGCACAAGCCACCTTTCTATTCAATCGGTTTAACATGGCCAAACAGCTGTGCGGATATTAGGAGAGTGAACAATCATATCTGCATTGTTATAATTTATGCAAGATTACCATGAAGTTCAGTCTTGCATGGAAAGAAAATCTTCATGGATCCTTGCTTCTAAATGTGATGGCTAAAAGTGAAATCATTGGTAACCACCTGTGATTAGAACTGGTATGTAGCTTTTTCACCTCCCATCCCACAATCAATAAGTTGTTGAGGAAAAACTTGAAGACCAGGGATGCAGGATGCATGAATGTCTATATTTCATCGACATTCCTTTTTCTGGTGGATGAAATCCTTTGTGTACTGAATGTTATCAGCTCTAGTTATAAATCTGGTTATCTTAAGTGTTTGGAGATATTGAACTTAGGATGATTTATTTCTATGCCATTGAGTACAGCCTTTATTTTTCATTTTTTAAAATTTGTAGAATGTGAAAATTTCCCCATCCATAGATTTTATTTATTGTTTTTGCTTTTAAAGCATAGGACTTGGGAGACATGCTATTGCAATACTTCCAACCTCTTTATATTTCATAAAATTTTAGATTCTAACTTATTCTTGATGCTCAGCTACAACTTTGACAAGTTGGCATCTTCTTGTCACGTTTTGTTCTCTTCATGTGGCATTATGGATGAAATGGTTTGAGCACAAGCCGTTTGATTCAAGAGCTGTCATGGGCTTTGGGATACTTAACGGGGCCTCAATTGGACTTCTGAATCTTAGCCTGGGTTTCAACTCTGTTGGTTTCTACCAGGTACAACTTTTTAGTTCCTTCCTAATGTGAGTCTTGACTATTTTATGGCATTTACAATGGGATGGCTCTGTTACTGCTATTTATTTTCCTTTGCAAACCTTATTTTCCAGTAGACCAGAAAATTCTTATAAATGTTTCTGCAATTTTAAAAATGTTATTTAAATGAGAAATTTGAAACTATGAAACTATGAAACTATTGATTTCTCAAAAAAAATCATGCGAACTGTTGGAGTTCTTAGGGCATCATGCGTGCTATATATTGTTTGGCATACATGGACTGCTGAACCCTGCTTTCATATTCTGAATAAAAGAACACCCATTGAAATGACGTACTTTGAGTAATATCATAAGAATAGCAAGTAACTTAAGGTCTCCAGTTTGTCTAGGATTTATAAAAGCTGTCCTGGATACAGTGTAACAAGAACCTTACTATATTGATATCATGTTCAAGTTCATGACCATGAAACTTGTGTTTCAGCTTCTAAAACTTTTAATTGGTGTGGTTTTTGAACATTCTCTTCTAATGAGATTGCTTTGTAGATGACAAAACTGGCAATCATCCCCTGTACTGTTCTTTTGGAGACTCTTTTCTTCACGAAGAAATTCAGGTGAAGTCTTTATTTCAATATTTCCACAACCGGGTCAAATCGTGCTTTCTGGTCCTAAGAAAAATTCTCAATTTTATGCGCGTGAAGCAATATCCACCCACATCTCTTGGGCCAGTTTCGTTTTTATTCATTGAAGCATGATTAACTCAAATTAGGTTTCACTGATATGTAAAGGGCTGTATCTATACAAGTTCATCAAATAAAATAACATTACAAAGTCTATCTTTTATTCCCTTTCATTGGATAAGTTGGTACTTTCTTGCTTTGATTACTGGGGACAAAAAACCAAGGACATTAATTTGAATTACTAGGAAAAACCTATATAATGATTTAGAGAACATCTGCATTTGGTTTAAGGTTCTTCGTTTTTATCTTCTTTAGTGATGTTCCACATAACTTAGATTCCTTACAAACAAGGAGCACATGGGATAATGGAGATGAAGGTGATTGGCAATCAAGCTTCAATTGTCATCTCCTTGCTGCAAGCAATCTATTTACGGGCTATGAAGCAGACACATGGGCATGGCAGAGCATTTATATGCCATTGCAATAAATCGTGAAAAGGTAGAAAATATGCATGGCAAAGACACTCACAACAAAGAAATACAGTTACATTTATACCATATAATGGTGAGGACAGGGCAATGTAAAAATATATGAAATACCACTAATGTGACTTTTAATAAAACAAAAAATAGCTATATGGTAGGCAAACTAAAATTGTAGCTTAAAATTTTAAAATTTCTACCAAGGTAGCTGGAAGTTCCAACCAATAACAATTATAATTAACTTCTGATTTAATTTTTTCTTGACTGCTATGGTTGTATTAATTAAGGAAAAAGCTATACCCATTGTCCAAGATCATTTGTCATGTATTGGTGAAAGTTCAAGAATCTTAGGCCTTGTTCTTACACGTCTGAGAGTATTTGAGAAGTGTCAATGTCCAATACAAACTGCCATTTCTATAATCTGTCCTTCTTAGATGTTGACATTGTAGTGGCTGATAAGTGATAACTTAGATTGTTTGTGCCTTTTAGAAAGTCTCTTTTGCATTTTACGCTCATAGATATTTTGTAATATATGTTTATTTTATGTGCAAATGCAAATATTAATGTATTTGTGTCTTTACTTATATTTTTTATTTTCAGCTCTGTGTAATAATACTACCTTGATCGTCATTTTGCAGTAGGAATGTCCAGCTTTCGCTTGGCATTCTTCTTTTGGGTGTTGGAATCGCAACGGTAACTGACCTACAGCTCAATGTCCTTGGCTCTGTATTATCTCTGCTTGCGGTTGTCACAACCTGTGTCGCCCAGATTGTATCCTTGGCTGTAGTGGCCTTTGTTTTTATATCTCGTATTTCTTTCTTCTTTCACATGCTTGAATTTTAATATAAAGCCAGTAAAATGGCAAGGTTTGAGCTGAAAGAAAGCTTGCCATTCACTTTTGCTCTCAGATATTCTTGCAGTGGTAGTTAGGTGAAGGATGTTTTACACCTATTATTGTTCAAGACCTTAATCAGTTGCCTTCAGATGACCAATACCATCCAGAAAAAGTTCAAAGTATCTTCGACCCAACTCCTGTATCAATCTTGCCCCTATCAGGCAATGACTCTGTTCTTCACTGGCCCATTTCTAGACTGGCTTTTGACGAATCAGAATGTTTTTGCTTTCAAATATACCCCTCAAGTGCTGGTGAGAATCAAATCCTTTTCCCCTGGCCCTGAAATATTGCATAAACCATTAAACACACTGTCGTCTTGATTGCAGGCATTCATTGTTCTATCCTGCCTCATTTCAGTCTCTGTAAACTTCAGTACCTTCTTAGTAATTGGAAAGACATCTCCGGTCACTTATCAAGTCCTAGGACATCTGAAAACATGCCTAGTTTTGGGCTTTGGCTATGTGCTACTCCATGACCCATTTAGCTGGCGAAACATTTTAGGGATCTTGGTTGCTGTGGTTGGCATGATACTGTATTCTTATTGTTGCACTCTTGAGAGCCAGCAAAAGGCAATTGAAGCATTACCACAGCTGTCCCAGGTACTTTTGCATTCTTCTCTTTTCACCTTTTCCATTTTTGCAATTTCTTTTTCCTCATATAATCATCAGAGGGAAGTGGAATAAAAGGAGATAGTTTCCTTGCCCATTCTCCCTCTCTCTCTCTCTCTCAATTTAAGTATGTGCTCATCTATTCTTCACTGCCATGATCCTCTTGGAGCTTTGAATAATTCTGCATAAAAATTGATTTACTAATCCTTTTTTCTTTCTAAAAATGCTCTAGGCAAAGGAAAGTGAATCTGATCCCCTCATAAGTGTCGAAAATGGATCTGGAATCTTAAATGACAGTGTTGCAAAAGCCCCTGCGTGGAATTCAAACAAGGACCTTCAAGCATAAAGTTGCTGCCTCATTCATTATCAATCTGTTCACTGTGTTTCAGAATTGACTGAAAAATCGTTCGACCAATGAAGGTGTCACTGCAGGGGTTTCCATACGCCGCAGAACATAGGTTTTTATGACCTTTATGGTAGTAGCTATCAAAGCTAAAGAAAATATTTTTTGATATAGCAGTTTTGATTATTAGTTTTGTACGGGTTAGTGTGGCAAATAGAATGCATATTGCCAATGGGGTATTATTATATTCCCAGATACTGAAAGAGAATGTTCCCTGTTAAGAGTCACTCTGTTTCTGTGACAAACATTAAGACGTGGCCTTGAAAATGAAAATCAAATTATATTCATATGCCCGAAATGGTTACTGGTTTCCGTCCGATAAACGCCGGTGTTTGTGAGCTAGTAGCCCTGGACCCCTTTCTATTGTTATAACAGGCACCAGCAGTCCTGTAGTAGCAGCAAGCAGGTGTGCGTGAATTTCAGGTGATGTTAGTGGTTCAAATTAGGGGTGCAACTTGGGCGGATTAACTCGAATTTAATCCAAAAAATAAGGTTTTGGTTAGAATTTTTAATACTTAGGTTGAGTCTGAGCAAATTTTTTTTAACCCAAATTGAATTTGGACAAGTCTTGGGTTAAATTTGAATATACATAAATATATAAATATATTTAACTAGGGCTAGTATTTATCTTCATTCTTTAAAGTTTATACTTTCGTTTTACTTCCAGTCTTAACCTTTATGCCTCAATCACTCTCAGATCACTGTCACTCGTCACTATCTCTTATCTAGTCTCAAATTTTTAGCTTCTTTCTCTTACTTGTCACTTTTCTCTCTCTCAATTGTCACTCGTCTGAGTCGTCTCAAACTCTCAACCGATCTCTCTCACTTGTCACTCGTCCCTCTTTAATCAACCTGAATTAAGTAAATTGAATTCAACTCGAGTCTATCTAAATTAAAGTTGGGCAGTACTCAAAATGAGTACCTTAGGTTAAGATAGAGTTAGGGTTGAAGATTATATACTTAAGATTGACCTCTCAACCCGCTGCTAGGATTGATATCTCAACCTGCCCAATCCACCTGAATTGCACCCTAGTTCAAATGTACCGAGCTGGATAGTAAGTTTTGCAAACCCACCCCCTTCTTGTTGTGCATGAGTCCACCTGACCCCAGTGAGCCTGGGTTTCTTCTAAAGGAACACAGTTTTTAAAATTATACATTGCAAAAAATTATACTTTACCTCCTTTACTATTTGATCTTTCTTTGTCCTTAAAACAATTATATTTTTTTATGGGTTAATTGATTTTTACCTTCACGTGATTTCTGCTAGAAATACCTTACCTACTTGATGTTTAAAATTATGCACATTAACCCTTGTAATTATGTATCAAAGTAATAGAGAGTGTACTTTTATCATCCAAATTAATAGAGAGTGTATTTTACAAGGCCAAAACATGTTGTGAGATTTTTTTTATTGTTTTCCTCTAAAAGAATATTGTCAAAGTGCATAAAATACCCTTTATAATATACTAGTTGTTGCACACGTGCGGTGCACGTGGATTATTTTACCTAATAATTTGTGTTTCTATTATTGTTTTTGTGATATTGTTTTGTAGATTTTTCCTTACAGGTTTTCAGTTAAGATGATAAATAGATATCACAATTTTTTTTTCTAGCATAATACTAAATTGTGACATAATTAATTATTTCTTTTCAATGTTTCAAACTATATTTTAGCAACAAACAAACAAGAGCAAAAAAAGAAAAAAAAATGGATTTATGTAGAATCTATAAAATTAGAACGGAAGAGTATAGAAACCACCATTCTTGGTCTAGGGAAGTAAAATAAAAAATAAAAAATAAAAAAATAAAAAATTATGCAACCCCACCCACATTTATGAAATTCTTCTCATCATTATACCCTCACCTAGTCCAATGCTTGCACCAACACCAAATGGCAGTTACTTAGAATTGCAATTTACATTTATTCTTCAACATATTTACCACAATAAAAAATTCTAAAATATCTTAAAGGTGAAAAAACCAACAATATCTTAAGTGCACTCGCAAATATTAAAATAATGAATGATAACTTGAATCTATACTCAAAAATAAAAAATTATGATTCAAAAGGGTCACATTTTTCCTTGTCTTTAAAGGACATACCAAGAATTTAGTTTAATTTGTATAGGATCTATAATTAGATGATCAATAAACAAAAAAACTCTGAGACAAAGCCACAACTATAATAATAAACCATAGTTAGCTAGATCTTGAATAAAAATTAAAAAATAATATTCGGATGAGTCATTCTCATCCGAAGTTTGGAAGACAAAATAAGTTTTCAATCTATAAAAGATAAATGTCTTCCGCACAATGAAAAGAAAGTTTTGACAACCTTAATTTTGAATGAAAAACTCTTGAAACGAAATAAGCAATATCTAAAATGCTATTTGGACATCACTTAGAAACCTAATTTGAGGAAATAATTTAATGTAATCATTAGATTTAAAGTGGACTCCATTTAACATTGGAACTCACAACTCATCCAACAATTGCATTGAATCTCAAATTTGTATCCCAAAAGTGCATTCTAAATTAATAGAAACCATTGGATGAGTGGGTTCCAATGAAAAAAGTTGGTAGGACCCACTCATTCAATGGTTCCCATTGATTTGGGATGCAAATTTGGGATATGTAGCATTGCTCATTAGGTCCAAGTAGCATTGTTCAAGCAATATAACTATACTCCAGTCAACAACACCAAATGCCATAAAATTTTGAATTGCCTTTATTAAAAAAAAAAACCACAATAAGAAAGAGAAGATAAGAATGATTCCTCATTAAGACTTAAACCCAATTTGAATAATCCAAGTCCCAAAAATTCGTGCCCAATATCCATAGAATTTGTAATCAAGATTCAAGCCTGTAGGCCACCATTTTCACTTCTCTTCATCTTTTGTATGGGATTGAGATGTTGCCACGGAGAGTAACACCGGTGAGGAGAGTAAATGAAAATTGTAAAACATTTAAAAAAAATATTTGATTTTTTCATGAGATTAAAATAATACACTTTCATTTTCCCTTTTCTCCCTCATTTACTGTCAATTTCCTGCAAGCACAAATGGACAAAAAAGGAAGTGAAAATTTCAAAAATAAAAGAGGTATGTTCATTAAGGATAAATAATTGTGAAGATTTGAGGTACATTTGAGCTGAAAACCGACCGTTATCGTCTACATGTTCTTTCAAGAGAGATCGCAAGCTTTCTGGCTTAGTTAAAAAAAATTAAAATTTAAAATGAAGCAAATTGCCCAAGTTGAGCGGATCCATTACCTCTAGCTTCTATGTAGGTAGTAACATTACTTTTTTTCGATACACCACTAAGCACCCAAAGCATGAACTACCCGAAATGATGAACTAAATATAATTCTCGATGGAAACCTTACCCAAACCATAAAAATAATCAAGAGATGCAAAAGAAAAGAGGTAGGGAGTAAGAGGGTGTAAGCCTAAATTGATTAGACGGATATGACAAAGTAAAAATGAGGTGGGGAGAAAGAAGGAAAGACTGGTGGAGTGTGGAGTCGGAAAGTTTAGCTACTTGGGAGGTTACATTATAATTTGTGTTTGGAAAAATGGGAGTTATCCATTATTTTTTGTTAATTACATAAGTCCAATAGTCTACCCAACTCCCACAATTATAAGTAGTATTAATTTTTCAATTAGAAGTTAAAAGTTGGATAGTATGGGTAATAGATATTTTATTAAGGTTATTATAGTCAATCAAAAGTTTTTTTTTTACTTTTGTTGATATTTTATAGTAGTATAAATGGTATAATATCCAAATAGGTAAGACATCTGTCCTAGAATAAAAAACATGTAAGAAAAACATAAGTGATTTTTGACTCTGGAATAAAATCTCACTTGAGGGAAAAAAAGACTAGACATATTTGATTGAAATGTGTTGATTTGTTGTTATATTCCATTAGTTTTATGATAAAGAGTAAATCAGACGAAAAGTTTGACTTTAAAATGTAGGTATTATTTTAACTTTTTAACTCCATTAACGGCGTCAGTTACTTTACTCGTACATCTATACTACTAATAAAAGTACACTATCAAAAATTTTTTTTGATTGACAACTTTAATCCTAAAATAATATTAATTAACACATTAATAAGTAATTTATAATAATGTTATGATGAGGTAGGGGTGGAGACAGAGCAGTATTATAAATTTCGTGCATTGTATGAGACAACTAGTATGAATGGTTTATGCTTGTAAAGACAACAAACTAGTATTCTTAATCATGTGTAAAGTACCTGTTTGTAGTATTTACAAAATTGAGAATCATTTACAAAAACTCAAAATTTTTAATCATTTACGAACGTGGTAGTTGCAGGAGAAAAAAAAGAGATGGAATTGATTGAAAATCTCTTTGTTATATATTAGAAATTATATCGTTCCTAAAGGCACTGTTTAACATAAAGGGCGCAAGTAAATTAAATTGATCGAGCACATATTGGACCAAATAAAATCATAGACCATAGGCTCACTTTGGTCTTACTTATGCTTTAGTTCAGCCATATATATAAGTGCCTACTTTGTTCACAATACCACAAACAAGCGAGAAACCAACATATCAAATTTAGATTAAAAGGTCCCCTTAAAAAATACCTTATAGGAAAATCAAACCATTTATCATTGAGAACAAAGCATTACAAAATTTGGAATCAAGAGTATGTTCTATTAGAGTAATGCCAAATAAATACCTACAACCACATGCAGAAAAATATAAAAATTGGTCCTGTAAGAACAAAAAAGTTCAAAGTGATCACCAAATTAGCCATATTGAATAAGCCTAACACTCTGATAAAAAAAAAAAATAATAAGCCTAACACATATAATTTAATCATTAAACTAAATAACGAATAAATTTGTGAAACAATAACGACTTGATAAACTAGTTTTGACAGTAGCAAATTATATATTGTGGATGCATATAATATAACTATTGACACGTGATTCAAATTCAAAATTGATAATTAAACAAATGCAATTGAACACAATATTAAACAATGAAAATAAATTAGAAAGATCTAGCCTTTGAGGATCTATGAGGCATGTCGAAACGTTGTCCTGAAGGGACTGAGTCTCCCTACGTGAAGGTATTAGTAGACTACGAAGGCTCCAAGATTCAACCCAGATTTAAAAGCAAGAACTCCTCAGAGCTCACGTACACTGAAGAATGGAGATGAATTTGACTCTAATTGAGTTGCTCGAAAATTAGTATAATCAAAATACCCAACAATGTAGAGAAAAACAAAACCCTTTTTGAACAACCAATAAAAATTAAGACTAAAAGCTTCTCCTGACTTTTCCTTGTATAAAGACCAAATGAAACAAAGGCCTACAAGTTGTTGAGAGGTTTTTAAAAATTACTAAAGAAGACCCTTTAGGATCCTTTATATTAGCAGTGGCTACTCACGGTGGGAACAATATAGCGGTTGGAAAATTATCGTTGTGGAGGACCGTTGCAACCTTTTGAGAAGTAAACCACTAAGAAGATAGAACCAGTTTTGTAAAGGAAAAAAAATTTAATTTATTCCAACATTCCACCACAAGTTTTTTTTTTGTAAAAAAAAATATATACAAATTATATATAAAAGAAAAATTGGGCAATTATAATACTATGCAATAGACATAGGTGTCTTTCGGACTTGAACCTCACCTAATCTTAACTGTTTTCCTGTAAAAGATCATTGTAACCAAATGCTTGAACTAGACCCTTTGAGTCAAAGTTTATCATGTTACACACAAAGTACCGATATTAGTCATGATTCGCGAGTTAGTCCTATTAAAGGTCATGCACTTAATCTTGATTCTCATGAGAGTTCTAAAGAACAACCCAAATCTCGTAGTTGCGGCCTCACGACTACTCTCATTTAGGTGAAACCTCCAAGGGCATATGTGACCCTCACCCTGCACGATTGTTCTGACCTCTGTCTCATTTAAGGTAACAACCCTTCCTTAATGTCACACTTCAATGCACTTCTACTATAGGAATGAGTAAGAGAATATCTCCTCCTAAGATATCTCCAAATTTAAGTGCTAAATAAGTCACGTAGTACGAACTGTTTCTACCTATTGAACTTCCTTCATGAGGTTCCCAATCACAGAAGTTGGGTTGTCTTCCTAGGTGACTTTTTTATAGGCTTACACTCATTCCCCTCGATAGCTCTAAGACGAATTTTCTTGAAAGTCTCTTTGTTAGTTGACCAACAATATTCAATTCTGACTTCACAAAGTCTAGTGAAATTATGTTATTACTTAACATTTTCTTCACAAATTTATATCTTACTTGTATATGTCTGCTCGTCCTTTTATTAGTATGATTTTGCTTCACAAGCTCACTTGCAACTTTATTATCACAATGCAAAGATATAACAGGTATAGGCTTATTCAATAAAGGTATATCTAGAAATAAGCTTTTAATCCACTCTGCCTCGGTAAAGGTAATGTCTAATGCTATAAGCTCTACTTCTATTGTACTTCTAGAAATTATAGTTTGTTTCTTAGATCCCCAAGATATAGTTGCCCCGCCTAAAAAGAAGACATATTCAATAGTAGATTTTATATCTAAACTGTCACACTCCTACCCCGAATCACCTTGGGTGGGCGACGGACCGTCCACCAAGGACTTAACCAACCAATCCTGTGCATAATAAATGTAAAATACAGCGAAAGACAAATAATAAAATGATCCAATTCATCAACTTAATGAATACCAGAGGAATAATAAAATGATCCAATTAAACTCATGTAAAACAATAATTAACCATAAGGTTCACTACTCTAAGTATAAACAACATTATTCTCAAAGTAATTGAATATTTGTCTCAAAACTATACAAAGCATTTATTCCTGAAGACCTACAATAAAATAAATCTGCAAGTCCTCTAATCCCTTGTATATCGGCAGACTTACTCCTCACCTTGATCCTCTCCTGAAAAATATTAAATGTTTGGGTGAGCAAAATGACCCGTGAATAGCAACCACCTCTAATGAGGTGTGAAAATAAATCCCATAGTTTATATACGAATATAAACTTTGATACACACATAAGTACAATAAATTGTACCTCAACCTCTCCCACATAATCATTTAAACAAAATGATTTCATGATCACAAACAACTTATAAATGAAAAGACATTTAGAACCCAAAACAATCACACACGTTCAGTTCCACATACATTTGTCAAATCATGTTTGTTACCACTAGCATGGTAATTAGCCCAGTCTCTTGTTACCACTAGCCTAGAAACTGGCATAGTTTCTTGTCATCACTAGCCTGATGTAAACCTTCACATGTTTATATCCATATAGTGATATAATTGTTTATTAATTAATTTTCAAATGAAAGTATAGGTGTCGAGGTATGCGTAAATCCTATAGATTTGAAAAGTAAAAAGAAATTCGAGTGAGACAAAACATTGGTGCGAGTTAATATTTTGTAGATGTTAAAGTTGAAAATAGTAATATTTAGCTAAAATTTAGTTTTAACTTGTAAATAATTGAAAACATTTTCAATAGAACTAGTAGGTATCTAGATTTATGTGAAAAACCTTGTTAGACATGTATGAGTTAGTTTTGGAAGAGTTTGGAATGGTTTGAAAATGAAAAA
>CM042195.1:27127393-27149786 GCA_023539305.1 Ilex asprella
CTTTCTCTTCCCATGGATTTCTCTCTAGAGCTCTTGGAAGGCTGGCCACTGGGAATGAAGAAGGGCACCCCCATTTATAGAGGATAGAAAGCATGAGGTGGAAGATAAGTTCCAACTGACAAGGGTGGTCGTCCGTATGCCACCACCACCGTCCGGACGGTGGTGCCTTGTAGTTGATTCATGTGTCTTGTGTTGGATGTTCCATATGTCTATATTTCACTTTGCACCGTTGTTGTTTTAAGCTTTGCAATATTCTTCCTTGTATTCTCCAGTAATTTTGCATTAGACCCTGAAATTTTGAACATAACACACATAAAACCCTGATTTCCCTACAAACCCTAATTGACCCTAATTGATAATTTTTAGTTGTTTATCTTATCAATTTGACTTATTTAATTATTCTAATTCACATATTAATTATGGTTAATCACCTACTCTCTTATAATCTTCAAAACACTTCCCCCAAACTTCAAATTTCTCACTTTCTTTTGATTAGGGTTAAATGTTAGAGTGTTTTAGCCGAAAATTTTAAGTGTTCTCCACAAAACCCTAGGTTTCTATTTTCCCCAAAATTGCTCGGTCTCTTTGATATTTCCTAAACCTACTTGACGCCATTACACTGGCTAGGATGAATGGGATGTCCACGGAGGTATTTAAGCCTGTGGAGAGCTTATTAGTGATGTTTTTGACTCTTCTATGCTTAAGGGCACTGTTGATATTCATGGCCCCCACAAAGAGGACAGGCCCGGACTCTCCTCCACCTACGAGCTCTAGTTCCCGAAAGAGAGTCAGGGAGGGCCCAAGTGGCCAAGAGAGGGAGGAGAGAATGACTAAGACAAAACATGATGCTTGGAGGCAACGAATTGAGGATAAGGGGTAATGTGTGAGAGGTACGTTGACAAGGTCTCCCTTGGGCCCAATGATGAGGTGGTGAGGGTGATTGAGGCCCGGGGATTGAATCTTTGGTTTAAGGAGGTGAAGGGATAGAATTTGAGTGTGTGTCATTTGAGGTGACCCCCCACTATTGCCACGACTATTGAGTATAAGAGACCACCCCCGTCTACCCATACAACGGGGATGGTAGTAGGACTCTCGCGAACTACGTGGCCCTCACCTATGAGGACCCGACCATGTTCAGAGGAACGACGTTGGTCAAGGGCCTTAAACATTCATTTGGGGTAATGAACAAAGTGTTACATTACAACCTTATGCCTCAAGGTTTGGAAAAGAACCCGAACATTGAGAAATTGGCCCTCCTCCACGCTTTCATGAATTGGGTGTTGATGGATGTGGCGTACTTGATTTTCGAGGAGATGAGAGAGTTTGCCATGGCTACAAAGCCAAAGACAAATCTCCCTTTTGGCAACCTCGTCTCTCGTCTCTCGTCTCTGCGACCTGGCTAAGGTGAAGCACTATGCCCATGAGATTCTGCTCCCCCTAGAAACAGGAGCCATAAGGAAGTCCAACAGTCAAACGAGGGCTGCTAGGACTGGGGGTGAGAGACCTAGGGCTAGGAGACCAGAGCCATCAACAGCTGGGCCATTTTTTTCAACACCTCCACCACCTACACTTGTTCCATCCCGCACTATGGCGCAGTATATGGATGTGCTGGAGTCTACCATGCATGGACTGTCGGTCATGGTGACACGATTGTTCCAACACATATTTTCGGGTGAGCCTATCCTCGGAGGACCTCCACCGTAGCCTGCTGGACCCTCGACCATAGCTCCAGTTCCATCCATGACTATTGAGATCAACGATTCAGAGTTTGAGGAGTCGGAGACCAAGGAGTAAGGTGCATTCAATAAGGAGCATGATTGAGGATTTTTGTATTTTTTTTGAATTTTTGTTGTACATAGCTAGGGTTTCTTGTGTCAGCTAGTAGAAACATCTTTAGGTTTTGGCCGTTTTGTTTTGGAACTCGAACTTAGTGAAAAGAACTTTTGAAAATGATCAATGAAATACCACAGTTGTTTTGTTTATTCATTGTCCAAAACCATTTATTTAATTGCAATATGATTTATGCATTTTAGGGGTTTGGATGTTCACTTGTATGAATGTATGGATTTTTGTTTTAATTTATAGCTTATGGTTTAAAGTAGATGTTTTCTAGGGACTAGCAAAGCTCAATTTAGGGGTGTGATTGGCACAAAAACATGACATGTATTGTATGCTGATATTCCCTTTTATACTTGATTCTATTGTGAATTTGAGGAGAAAAGCATTTAATCGTCTCTTTGATAGAATTTTTTGTACATGCAGATAAAATGATGAAAATGGTTTGAGTTAAGCCCCTATTGAAGTGTTTGAAGTCAATGAGATGAGGGGTTAGCTTAAAGGAAGTTTGGAGGGTGATAAAACCAGGAAAAATACAGTTTGGATGAAAATCTTCTGGAAGGTTTTGTCTTGGTCTGTCTATTCACTGCCAAAACCTTCTAGAAGGTTTTTTCTACTTGAATGAACCTTCTAGAAGGTTTTTCCTACTAGTTTTCTCATTTAACTATTCCTGCACAACTTTCCCGAAGGTTTTGCCTAGATTGCCCAAACAACATGCAACTCAAACTCTATCATTTGGGGGGTCCCACCTACACTTCTCCCACTTGTCCCTTGACATCCCTTACACATATACAAGCCTCCCCTCACCTCAACTTGGACTTTGAAGGCCATTACATTAATGTGGAGGAGCGAGAATAGGCAATGTAAGGGATATGCAGGCTAGGCTTGTCCTAGCCTACAAAATGCATCCAATCAACCCCCTTTTGATGGAAGGCCTATCATACACCTATGGAGCTCTCTATGGATGAAAATGTATCATTCATTATATATTATTCAGTTGTATTGCATTGTAGACAGATAAGCTACTAGGAAGAAAATGAATAGTTAGAGAGAGAAGTTGATATTTTAGCATTTCCTTCCATACATTGTCTTGTAATTTCTTGTAAGACTTGTTTAAGCTTCATTTATTATCTTTAATATCATTTATTTCCATTACATTTCAAGTTTATTTGAGTATCTTAGTTTCTACCGTTAATGCATTTAAGTTTTCCATCTCAAAGTTTTTCAAATGGGTATAAAATGCATTTTTCTGTAGTTTATGTTTTCTTGCATTAAACTAAGCTTCAATCTTCATTTCTTTACAATGTCTCTTCATTTCATTTATGTATTTGCCCTAGTTATGAGTAGCTAAGTTTATAGTTGGCTAATCCAAGAAAAAATTCCCCTTGGATATGCTGTTTCAACTCATTTTCATTCCTCCTCATAGTGCACAATGACTCAATTTGACTAGGTTAAGTGTGGACATAGTTGTGAGTTCTTGATACACCGTAGGCATTGTCACGGGGTATGCTTGAATCCTCACCTCCATTTTGGTCTCATGATTCCTACGAATCAATGGAACACCTACGCACCATTGGAGGAAGATTTTGAGTTGATTTGACATTCCCATTGGAATGACCTTTTTAGATTAGTCAACACTTGTTCCATTTCATTTTCTATCAAGAAAACAAATCACCATACTCAAACTCAAAAGATTTTACACTTTTCCATTTTGACAAAATCACATTCACACAATTCACCTTTCTTCCCTGAGGAGACGACATTGGAATACGATTTCAAAGTAAAACACGACACTCAAAAGTCTTTCTGGGCTTGGGGAGTACTTTTGTTCACACACACGCGCACATTTCATTCCACACATCCGTTTTCCCATTTCTTGCATGGAACCTGAGTGAGAGTGACACTCACCTACATATAGAATCCATATACACATTGAGGGTTCATGTTCGGAGATTAGGGAATACAACGGAAAAACAGTTAAGCAGCCAACATCATCTATTCCCCCAGTTGACATTGCCTCTACATTGTTGTCAGTAAGCACATCCCTAGTTGTTGAATTAGAATTGATCATTTCCTCAAGTCCCTGGGCAAACTTGCATGTTGCCCTATCTCTCCCAAAGATAATCACCCAATCGGCATACAATGACCATGATCTACCATGCATCCCCTTGACATTCTTGTCTTTATGTATTGTAAATAGTAAAATGACTAGGGTATAATATAAACAAGTTATAATATTTCAATATGATTAATGGATGCAAGGGATTAGTAGGACCTTTAGGTACTCCACCCATTTATCTTCACCATAGACATCCACTTTTTTTTTGCAATCATTCCATCTGAAACTGGATTTGCTTAGCATTGAAAAAAATGAGTTGAACTACTTTTTCCAGCCTTTGATTTTCGACTCAATATGTGGTGAAGCCCAAATGTTGGCAGTTGGGAATGCATCCTTTAAGTTGTTCTCTAAGGTTTGAAGATAACCCAGTTGTAACGTGTTTTCGTACACTTCCATCCGTTCACACAAAGTTCTTTCAATGTGTGAATGAGAATAGCCTCCTCCACGGCAGTCCATGTTCATCGTGGACCATACTCTGTTTGGCTACCAGTACCAATACTTGGCATGACCTAATTACATACGTACATGACACATAACATTAACTTAGCAACAAACATATGAATATATATCAGTTGGCTTAATAATTATAACAAAACACAAATGTTGCCCATAAATTTAAACCATTAACTACATATTACATAATTGTTCCATTACTTAATATGTGTATGTGGTAAAACCTTACTTTCACGCCATTCATTGTACATATCATTGGCTAGTTGGTTTCTAAATGTAGTCCATTCATTAGATGTGTCAACCATGTCAATCACATCCGACTCTACATCACTATGACCATTGTCCAGACCATCTTTTGGCAACTCATCTTCCAGTGGGTCGAGCGTCATTTCATTTCTAACCAAATTATGCAACAAGTAACATGCAATAATGATTCTATTGTGTGTGCATATAGGAGAGTGACAAAGAGTCCTTAGAATTGCCTAGCCATTTTTAAGTAAGGCAAAACAACATTCAATAACATTCTTCGCCATCGCATGCCCAAGGTTGAAGAGTTCCTCAACATTACGAGGTGCAACTGCCCTATTTGCCTACTATTGCACATGGTTTCTTTGGCCCCTATATGGAGCAAAGAACCATTCCCCATTTGTGTAACCGACATCTATTAGGTATTAGGTGCTTGCATAAGATTTTTTGGTCGTAAGAACATTGCTAGGCTATCTAGTAAAAGCTGATAATTGTCAGACATAAGAGGTTAGTGGTCAAATATAACTTACCACGAGTCACTTTAAATCCATTCCTTTTCATTACCGCATCTCATAGTATCCTAAAATCGATAGCTGACCCTTCCCAACCGAGCAAGAAATAAATAAATTTCATATCTTGGGAGCACACACCGAGGACATTTGTTGAAATGTCACCGTGCTTACTCCTATATCTTACTTGGTGAAGCATTGGTACCCTCACTCTAACGTGCATGTCATCCAAAGCTCCTACGTAATTCTACAACTCAAGCATAACGAAATATAATTAATTTTGTTACCTACATTAAATTATATCCAATCACATATGAAACAATTATATAGTTTTGTTAGCTTAAAACACTTCCACTTGTTATATTTACAGTCATCAGTGACAAGGTCGGGTCTTTTCAATAGTAGACGATGTAACTTAATAACTGACTTCAATACAACATTGAAATGTTTACTTACAATTTTTCCAGATCTAAGAAAGTAGAACTTTACTAGCCTATTCTTCATATCATGGCCGAATATATTTAGGAACATAGGCACCATTTCTTCAACACTTACATATTGTGTGATTTAAGCCAACACATTGTTCAACCAAATTACAAAGAACACGAAAAATGTGTCTATCCATCCTAAGTTGTTCTATGCAATTGATGTCACTCTGACCAATTAGATGGTGCAAGTGTTCAACTTGCAATTGATTTCTAGACAATAACCTTGATGGTTATGGTTTTGATTGTATCTCCATTTCTAATAACCCTATCATAAGGACCACAAATAAATAGAACATTTCTATCATCTCTCTTCTCGTCCTACCCAACATAATAATCAATTCAGTGATGACATCAATACTATTTGACATTTTACCACCTCAACACCCTTTCATTTTCATGTACAATAATATAGTCAATATTGAATGTACTATGCATGTAATGCAATTTACTATAATTAACACAAATCAATAGCATGATGGTCACAAACTAAGAAAGCAATTGCCATGTATTCACACACATAAAATTAGAAAAGCATGGACAATGAAAATTTGAATATATTGCAATGAAAGTCAACAACATGTAAAAAGATCATAAAATGCCAAACCACCAATAAATAAATTGATCTAAAGTAAGGGAAGAAGAAGAGTGACAACGAGGTGCACATAAAGAACCACTGCTGATAAATAAATTAATAGGTTAGTGTGTTTGCACTCTTCTATGGAACCAGATATGTGTGGGTTGATGGAGCGACAATGAGAGAAAGAGAGCATGATCTACGGTCAGATGGACCCAAATTAGATTTCTATGGAACCAGATTTGTCCCAAAGATGGTCAAATTCCTTTGTTCGGTCCACACACACACACACACACGTGTTTCCATTTAAAAAAAAATAAACATTTGGGGATGCTCAAAGAAGCAGATCCAACCACAAAAGTAGCAACAAAATCAACACAACACCACCAACAGCTAAAATGATGGTTTTTCCTAGAAACATAGAAGAAGAAAAATCATTAGGTAGATCTTTGGGTAATGGGTTTTCATTGGTATAGAGACCATATAGTGCGTTCGATAGTCAGATTTAAGCAGATATAGATCTCTACAGTGAGCCAGATTTGTGGATAATGGGTTTTTGTTCAGTCCACAGAAGGGGGGAGAGAGAGAGAAGCGCTTACCTCCAACTAGCCTAGTCATATTCTTTGCGGTGTTCTTCGTTGCCTTCACAGAGAGAACACCTCTTATCTACAAGCCTTGAATCAGAAATGAGAAGGGTTTCAGATATTGGACAGTAAAATGAGAGTGTGGTATCAAATCTTGGATAGTACGTGTATCGAGAAACGAGAGAGGTAAATAAGTAATTAGCCTGACTTGTCCTATTAGTTGGGATTTAAACCCAGGCGGAAATGAGTTAATTTTAACCCATCTAGGAGGGCTAAAATTTACTATGGGTGTGTTTGGGTAGCTGGACTGGATAGGATAGGATATCTTTTTTTACATCCTAACCCATCCAATCCAAACCCACTCATCCACTTTAAAACCTTAACCCAAGATTATATCCAATCCTAACCCTTGTTTGGCAAATAAATGTATAATTCAGTGGGGCCCATATATTACACAAATAATTTTGTAATAGTTTACTATTCTACCCATGACTCTATCCAAACCAATTATATCCTATGTTTGGTTAACCTATCCAAGCCTAATAAAATTATACATTTTTCACATATACATAAAATCATATAAAAATAAGAAAAGTTAAATATATATATATATATATATATTGTATTCTTTTTTTCAAACAAATCAACACTTTATGTTATTTCTTAAATCCAACTGCTATTAAAATAAAGCAAAAATGCATACACAGACTTTCTTATATCTTACTTAAAATGTAGCATGAAAATTGCTCGCTCAAATTGGTGGTTGAACACTTTCGAACAATTTGGTTTCTGCACCTATTCAACCTTAGTCCAGTGACTCTAGTTGCTACCTTTGAAAAATCCAGCTGAATGAGAGAGAAAAAAAATCAGCGTCGACTGTTCACGTGAACAGTAAATGCTGCCAGTAAATGTGATTTAAATCAAACTTTACAGCATGAAGAAACTGCTGCAATGCAGCTACTTCATTAGAATACCCTATACATTTATCAGAGTGACCACTTTAATTACTTCAAGAGGCAAGAGCAAATGGAAAGTGAGCTAAAGTTCACCATAAGATGCTGCCAAATTCAGCCTTGAGAACTGAAAAATGTACACTGTCTTCCCCAAATTCAGCCAAATTAAGCCCAAAAAATGTACACTGAAAATTGTACATTGTCTTCCCTAAATTCCCCAAATTCAGCCCAAAAAATGAACTGAAAAAGCACCATTGTCTTTATCAAAACCATTTGCACTAATACTTGAGAATCATATTCAATCAAATACAACCTTGTGCACTTAATGCCACACAATACATAATTAAACCCACAAATCCAACATAATACATAAACCATCACTAAAAACATGCAACAATACTAGAGTCATTGGCTCTATCGAATTATCCAAGAAGTCATTGGCTCAACGGTTCACCCGGGCGAGTTTGCCCAATCACATAGACCCCCAGTTTTTGTTACATGACAAGGACGATATCAATCATCATCAATAACTATGACATCATCTTCCCTCCTTCTCGAATTTACTGATGGGCATGATCCAACACTAATTTCAATGTGTTGTTGACTTGGGGTTGGTACATTGTTCTTGAAAATAATTTCCAATATTGGGAAGTTTGGACAAGGATCCAAACAATAGTTACAAGTAAAACCATCATCCAGTAATAAATGTGTCAAGTTATAATATAGAACCATAAATGTGTCAAGTAATAAAACAATGGCACACTAACACAAACATGAAACAAATTATTTGAATGAAATCGTACTTGAATGAAATCCAAACCACCAGACTCTGGGTCTTCAACAATACACGAACTCTGTGTGTCACAAACAAACATTCCACAGTTTTACATCTTTGCAATGCTTTCATATTGACGCTCCCAGAAAATAATTGCCCTCAACATATCACTCAATGACAGATGAAATCTAGGCATCCTTCGTCATATACGTGTATAAAGTGCATCAAGCAATCTTTCAAAATACTTGCCTGCTATAGGTAATTTTCCACGATTCTTAAAGTCAACTAATAAGCCAAGCATAACATCAACTTCATCCTCAGTCATGTCGGGTAGCTTCATTGTGTACTAATACCACAACAATTACAAAATAACAATTATTTTCTAGTCATCATCCATAACCATACACATCATACATAAGTAGCTACAAAAAATCCAAAACATCAAAAACATCCACATCATACAAGGAGGGGCATGTACATAATTTGTAATTAATAAGTCAAACATCCATAACCTTACACATCATACATAAGTTGTAATTAATTCAAGTCAAACATCCACATCATACATAAGTTGCTACAAAAAATGTGACACATGGGTCAAACCAAATTTAGTTCACAAGCAAGGCACGAGTAACATTACATACAACCTTGATAAACATCCAAATCAGACCACAATATGCTACCTACCCAAACTGCTCGCTCTTCCACTGGCAAGCTAAAGAAAATGTCAACTTTTATGTTATCTGAATCAATTTTGTATGCTGCCTCGTGGCGGTGTGCCATTGTAAGACCATCTATTTTTTCCAACTCTGTTAGGATGGCACGTCTACTTGTAGATGCATCTTGCTCGTATCCTACTCTTTGTGCAATGTTTGCTAGTTGGTTCTCGCTTGAAACAACATAATCACCAAATACCTTACATATCTGGGAAAGACTTGTAGCCATTGAATCGCTTAGATCACTAGATTTTCTTTTTTTTGTTTTACGTGTTTGTGGGGTGACATTCACATCTTCCCTGCCTTGAGTTACACTCTGAGAATGGCTACCAACATCCGTTCCTCCAGTTGGATGAGCCTCTACATTGGCATTATCAGGGACATCCTCAGCGGCTGAATTATCTTCAATCATTTCCTCTAGTCCTTGGGCAAACTCACCCGTTGCCCCATTTTTCCCAAATATAAGGACCCAATCATCATAGAATGGCCATGATCTACCACACATTCCCTTTGCATTCTTGTCTTTCTACATTGTCATTAGAAAAATTAATAGGACATAATATATACAAGTTATCTTGGTTTATTATTATTAATGGATGCAAGCAAGTAGTAAAACCTTCAAGTAGTCCACCCAGATATCTTCACCATAAACATCCACTTTCTTCTCGCGGTCATTCCATCCAAAACCGGATGTACCTAGCATTGAAAACAAAGAGTTGTACTATTTTTCCAATGCTTTGATCTTTGACTCAATATGTAGTGATGCCCTAAGGTCAGTTGTTGGGAATGCTTCCTTTAAATTGTTCTCTAATGTTTGTAGATACCCCAGACGAAATGTGTCATTTCCATCCGTTGACACATAATTATTTCAATGCTTGTATCAGAAAAGTCTCTTCCGCAACTGTCCATGTTCGGCGTGGACCACGCTCTACTTGGCTACTAGCACCAACACTTGACATGACCTACTTACATACGTACAAGCCAAATACCATTAATAACCAGCAAACATACGAATATATATGACTTGGGTAAATTAATCATAAAAAAACACAAATAGTTGACATATATTCTTCCAAAAATAATTATATTTAGCCACCCCTACTCTCACACCATTCATTGTACATATTGTTGGCTAGTTGGTTTCTAAATGCAATCCATATATTAGATGTGTCGACCATGTCGATGACATCCGGCTCTATATCTCCATGACCATCTTCTAGTAACTCATATTCCATTGGGTCAAAAGTGATTTCATTTCTAATCAAATTATGCAACAAGCAGCATGCAACAATGATTCAATTGTGTGTGTGTACTGGGTAGTGGCAAGGAGTCCTTAGGATTGCCCAACGATTTTTGAGTAAGACAAAACAACATTCTATAACATTCCTAGCCATTGAATGTCTTAGGTTAAAAAGTTCCTCAGCATTACGAGGTGTAGCTGCCCCTTCGACCCACTATTGCACATGGTATCTTTGGCCCCTAAATGGAGCTAAGAACCCTTCCCCATTTGTGTAACTGACATCCATTAGGTAGTAGGTGCCTGAGTAGAAATTGTGGTTTTGTAAGAACACTCTTACTAACTGTTAGAGAAAATAAAACAAGTGGTCATACATAACTTACCCCGAGCCACTTTAAAGTCATTCCTCCTTGTTACTGCATCTCGTAGTATTCTAGAATCAGCAGCCGATCCTTCCCACCCGGGCAAGACATAAATGAATTTCATATCTTGGGAGCACACACCAAGGACATTTGTTGAAATGTCACCATGTCTATTCCTATATTTTGTTTGGTGAACCATTGGTACCCTTGCTCTAACGTGCGTGTCATCTCGTGCTCCTACACAATTTTACAAATAAAAAATAATGAAACAAATTATTTATTGTTACCATTCATCCAAATTTTATCCAATGACAATATGGAACAATTGTAAGGTTTCGTTACCTTAAACCACTGCTACTTGTTATCTGTATAGTCCGCAGTTACTGGATTGGGTCTCGTTAATAGCAGACGATGCAACTTAATAACTGACTTCAACACAACATTGAAATGCTTGCTTATAGTTTCGCCTGATCTAAGAAAGTTGAACTTTATTGACCTATTCTTCACATCATGACCCAGTATATTTAGGAACATAGCCACCATTTCTTCAAGGCTCACATATCTCGTGCGATTTAAGTCACCTACTTGTTCCACCAAATTACAAAGAACGCAAAAAATGTGTCTATCCATTCTCAGTTGTTCTATGCAATTAATGTCACTATCACCAATTAGACGGTGCAAGTGTTCAAATTGCAATCGATTTCTAGACAATTGACTTGATGGTTGTGGTTTTGATTGTCTCTCCATTTTCCACAACGCAATTACAAGGACCACGAACAAATTGAACATTACTATCATCTTTCTTCTCGTTCTATCCAACACAACAATCAATCCAGCAATGTCATCAATACGGTTTGGCATTTTATCTGTTGAACACACTTGCAATTTACGTAAATATTAAATATAGTATTCATGTAACACAATTGAAGCTAAGCAAAAGATAACATTATTGCCTAGCATAGTGCGCAATATAATAGCAAACATTGCAATAAAAAATTCATAGCACGGAACCATACCGAGCATTTTAGTACGCAATATAATAGCAAGAATACTCACAATTGTTTATCACACATGCAAATATTTATGGAATCATTGATGATAAACAATTAGCAAATTTATAAACAAAAGGAATCTTAAGAAAATTGAAAAGAAGCCACAATATTGGGATAAAATATACTTACAAATGAATCTGATGGAAAGTTAAAATACTTAAACAAAATTGCCAAGACCAAAAACACAATCCAAACAACAATTCCCGATAACTCGGGCCTGTAAAATACAAAAGAGCAACTCGTGAAGCTTATTATTTTGCTTTATGTGCATATTATATGCACTGAAATAAAAAAAAAACTAATAATTGGGACCAACTCGTGAAGCTTTCTAAATTATGGATATAAAGTAATAATTTGTCTTCACTAAATCTTCAAATACTTTATATAAGAATTTAGAACCAGTCAAAGTAGGGTCAGGATTGTTCAGAAAGTATGTTGAATTAAGTTCGATGGGGTGGTCAACATGTCCACTCTCGAGACCAAAAACAAGTTGATTTCTTTCTTCAAACACAAATACATATTAGATATTACAAAAGAGTATTTCCATTGTCATTTTCTACCCTTTTACTGTTTGTTCAAGCTATCAAGTAATAGCACATTTATCACTTTCAAATTATTTTGTTTGAATCACATACACTCCATCACCCATGACTCACTAAGGCAACTAATTTGGTCATGTCAATTTAACTCAAACAACAAAAGGGTTAGGTCACTAAGTAGGCAAATACATGAAAAATCAAAAGCATTGCAACCAGACATACTTACAACTCACTGACCAAAACCCAACAGAAAAAATAACTCATTGGGCCAGCAGACACTACCCAACCACTCATTATCCAATCAACCCAAGAACCCAAACATACCCATGTATATCACCCACCAAACACCAATGAATCATCATAGACCTCAATCTTCAAAAGCTGAGTTCACTCAGAGTTTTGGAGTCCATATGTCACAGTTCAAGTCAAGTGGGTGTGCCTTTATAGTCTTAATTTATACAGTGAATGCCGTTCTCTCTCTGTACTTGATGGAGGGAGGGAGTAGAATTTAGAACAATCCTGACCCTAATTCAAATACTAATTTGTCTTCACTAAATCACCCTATGTCATCGCAGATCTGTTAAGATCTAGATCAGTAAAGATCTAAATATGTTCGTCAAACTCAGATCCATACCTGTTTGTCAAACAGAGGGTGAACGAAAACAGATCTGGTATTGGGTGTGTGTTTTTTGTTCAGTTTAGAGATCGAGAAAGAGAGAGAGACATAATAATAGAGATAGAGATAGCGATGAGAAAGTTACCTCAAGAAGAAGCTTTCACCCACAGATGCAGCAATGAGCAATGGCGTCTTCTTTCGTTGCTGGACAGAACATAAAGGAAAGAGAAAGAGGCAAATACATCTTGAGGGAGGGTAACCTATTGGTTGGGTTTGTAACCTAGGGGGGCTGGGTTATTTTACACCGGTGTATGGGGGTTACCATTCCACTGTAGCACCGAGTCAAGCGGTGACCAAGGATTTGTAGTCGACCTAAAAAATGAGTTCCCAAACAAGGGTTAAATGGGTCCCACTACATTTTTATCCTATCCAACTAGTGGATAACCTCCTTTAACTCATTATCCAAACATCTCCTATAGCAATGGGTCAAGCTTGGACTCGGGATTTATATCATGTCTCACTTTTACCTTCCTAAACAAAAAATTTATGGGTCTCATTGCATTATTAACCTCTCCTTATTGGTGTTAACTCACCTTATACCACTACCCAAATACACCCTAAGGAGATAAGTGCAACATGAGTCCTTTAAAGAGTTCTACCATGCAATTTGGTATTAATATCTTCGTCGAAAGATAACACAACCTTTTTAAATTTCGACAAGAAGGTACTCCCAAATCGCATCAGACTTATTTTAATATTTAGTTTTTTCAATTTTCTTCTTTTGTTAGATTATCAAACATGCATTAATATAGGATCCATTCACATACAATTGATTCTACTTAAATTCACGATAAATAACTTGCTAAAGAAAAAATTAAGAAAAAATGTATTTGACAAAGTCCCTTATTGATTCATTTGGGATGCCAACCTCTTCTCACTTCTCCATGTCTAACGAACCTCCAGTGGTGTGCCCACTGGGTCAACTCCTGCTTTGTTTCTTAAGTGGAAAAATTGTGAAAAGTACACTGTACGCTATTTATTTGTGAGGAAGTACCTTAATATAAATCTTATGTGTATAAGATATTTTTTGTGTAAATATTTTGTGAATATATACAATTTGGATGTTTTTTTAAATATTTCAGTTACGTAAAAGCGTTTTTTTTTATTTATGGAAAAGAATTTAGGCAGTTAATTGAGGGATTCAATTTCCTTTTTTTTTTTGGAACATAACGTTTGAATTTTGAACTACATCTCCCTCTTTCATTCAATGACTGAAATACTGAAAACAATACTCTTGTCTTATTAATTGTTTCCTTATTTTTTGATTCTATTTTACTAGATAAGTGGTTTTCACAATTAAAAGATAATTGATTGTTTGAATTTTGAATGGATTCCATTAGTTTTAAAAAGATTGTCTATTCTCTCTCTCTCTATCTGACTCTCACTGTTACTATCTTGGTCCCTCCCTATTTTCTCTCTCTCACTCTCTCTTCATCTATTTTCTCTCTCAAACTTGTTTTCTCTCTCATTGTTACTCTCGTTTCCATATTCCTTCTCTCCCCTCTATTTTCTATGTTTGTGCAATGTTACATTTAAGTCATATGATGTGATACCCACCATGTGCAAAACATTACATATAATATTTTGTTTTGCAGTGACATTGAAGTCACACTTTAGATACCCACACCATGAAAAAACAATGCATATGATGTGAAGTTTCATTGTGAAATTAGATTCATACTGTGATACCCACCATGTGTTTTTGAATCTTTATATGATGTGTATATGAAGTGTTACATTAGAGTCACAGTGTAATATCATCTACATGTAAACCCTATATATAATGTCTATATGCAGTTTGACATTAATGACACATTGTAATGTCTATAGTGTGTCAATCCATGGGTCACACTGTGATACTTTTCATGTGCCAAAACTTACATATATTTGTGTATATACAGTGGACATTAATGTCACATTATAAGGCTCGTTTGGTAAACATATTATGAGGGGATTAAATATTGGATTGTACTATTTCTTATTTAATCGGGTCTAATACTTTGTTTGGTAAGCAAATTTGATGCCGTATTAATTTCAAAAACGTATACTAATCGTATATTTATCGTATATTTTTTATACGTTAGACCTGTATTATGGAGGTATTATAATCCAACTCAAACGTATTATTTTACATATTTACTATTATAACCCCCCAACTGATAAAATCAAAATGTCATCAATGTAACAAACACTGATTGAGGTTATTTTTGTTAATTTAACATTAATACGATCAAATAATTTTCTAACCAAACAACGGATTGGACTAAATAATTATTATCCAACGCTTATATTGTGTATACCAAACACTAGATAAAATTACGTATTATTCTAATACCCCATTTAATCTTGTATTTTATCCATCTATATTGTATTAGCCTGTATTATTTTATTTAATCCGTCAATTTATAATACGGCAACCAAATGAGCCCATAATGTCCACCGGGGCCCAACCCTACATATGTATTTTATAACAGTGTATGCATATGATATGTATATGTAGTGTGACACTGGCGTCATAGTTACAAAACCCTCGTTTTTAATAAATTCCAACGATACCGACGGTGTATGTTCGTCATAGTAAAACTCTCAATAATAATCGATTTTTTTTACACTCGAGAATGATGTTTGAGGTAGATAGTTGTTTATCATTTAAATTTCAAATTTTATCCTCAAATCATGGAAACTCTTGCACTAATGGTGACATGCGAGTAGTTGTTGTCTCTTCTCATTCTTTCTGTTAGTTTTCTTAGACAGGTAGGAAACTTTTCAAATTGAAAAATGTTATTTTGGACTTTAGCTATAGTGGGTGAACTTTTTTATAAATGTTTTTAAAAAGTGTACTTTTTCTAATAACTCTAAAGGATAATGGGATGTGAGTACTTTTTTTAAAATTTATTTGGCTTTAAGTACCACTGATTAACCATCAAAAGTGATATTTTATTATATTTAATGATTGGTTAATTGCATATTATTTTTTATTAAATGAGTTAAATTCCTTGATTTTTTAGTTTGATACTTTTTCTAGTTGTTTGATTTATTTTTCAGGTAAATTGATTGATTTAAAGTAATAATGGATAATGCAAGTGAAGCAATCACTAGAAGAAGAATCATAATCAATAAAGATTGAAGAGTCAACTTTGAGATAAGAAGACTTGAAGATAAATCAGCAATTCAATCCTTATAAGAGTCCAAGTTTGAAGAAACCTCAATTAAAGTTGGATTTGGAAAGTATTCTAGAAGATAAGGATTTGACACGTCTTAAGTATTTTAATCATAACTTTTGACTCCGATATCCGATTGACCTGATTTTTATGGGATTGGAAAGAAGACTCCAAGGGCTACAAAAGTGTATTTCACGAAAATTTCGTGATTCATCTTCTAAATATGCTAAATTTCAGCTCGAAGTCTGGACAGATTTTGTACCCGCGAGGCAAAGATTTAATGCACGGAATTTGACCTAACAAGACTTCTATTTGGCAAAGAAATTTCTTTCAAGTCAACCTTAGATCTCATACCTATACCTATGATTTATTTTATTATAAATATAGGTTCTCATCTTAGATGAGGGAATTCTTTTTCCATCTTTTTATTTTGTTATTCTTTCTATCATGTCCGGCTAGAAAGCTCCGCTAGGGCTATGGAAAAATCTCTCAACGGGGTACGGTATTATTATTGACTTTGTACTTCATGATTTATGATCTTGTGTTAATTTAATTTCTAATCTTTTAGTAAAAATGTTTACTCTGTAAAAATTCTTGAGTTGTTGTGCCATGTACATCGATTGCTTGAGTTTTCCTGTGAGTAAATCACTGGTTATTCCACGCTTGAAGTATTAGCATAAATTCATAAAATAATATGATTGAACGATTATTCAGGTTCCTAGTAGTCTTTTGATTATAACTGTTGAATTTAGTACTTGATTTGAACTGGAGTTAACTAACATCTAATTCTTGTATCGAATTAAGTTTTGGGTCTTTAATTATTACTGTATGAAGTTGAGAGGGAGTACCTAATGCTCTAGTATTTTTAATATTGTTTTAATTATCAAATCCAATCTTCTTCAATCCACAACTTTCCAATTCAATCCTTTTTACTCTTGAATTACTGTTAGTTTTTTTTTTTTGTGTGACTGTTTCTTTGTTGCAATTCTTCGTGGGGTCGACCTCGGACTTTCCGAGAATATATTACTCTGCTTAACCTGTACTTGGGTTTACACTTTTAAAGTTGAAACAACCACCTCTAAACTTATCCTCTTTTAAGTCCTATTTTTTATCAAATAGTTGTCAATAAGTACACATTTTAAAATTCTTTCTAAAATGTATTCCATAATTACCCTTACCATAAATAGTGCATATTTAATTGAATGTGAGACTTTCAAGATTAGAATGTGAGATTTTCAAGATTCTTTTTGATATTTGTGTATCATTTGAATTTTAAAATTTTATATATATATAAAATTTTGATTTTGAATTTTGAAATTCCTTGATACACAAATATCAAGGAGTCTTGAAAGTCTCACATTTAATTAGGTATGTACTATTTATGGTAGAGAAAGAATGGTTTTTATGACTTTTTTTAGCACATATATTTCTATCCCAATTATTTTAAAAAGTGTACTTTTATCCTATTAAATTTTGTGGAAGGTACCGGCCTCCCTAAGTCCCTAATTCTAATATCGTGTATCTGCCTCCTATTTTCCCTTCTTAAATTTTTAGTCCTATGGGCCTAACCGCATGTCTATAGACGGCCCAACCCCATGTGATTATTGGACCAAAATAAGAGGCCCATATCCACGTGACTTCTCCTACATTTTTTGATCTGGTCCAACCCGTCGGTGTTTCTATTTTATGATCTGATCGTAATGTTTTTCTTCTTCAAGGCGACATGTTTCATTCTTGAGGGTCGTTCCCAATTCAAAAACGACGAAGAACATGCGTTAACGTAGAATTTTCGATCTCAAAATATACAGTTTAGAAACCCTAGAATTATCTAGCAAGAATTTCAAGAACCTAAGTGTTGTACTCTTCTTCGCCACCCTCAAGTTAGTGTTTTTTTTAGGGTTTCTGTGAATGCTAATGGACATCGATGTGGATATAGCTGGATGGGTTCTCGAGTTCCTTCTTCGTCAGTCGCTCGAAGATCAGACATTAGACTCTGTCATTCGTGTTCTTCCTCTTCCGAAAAACAATCCAAGTCTCAAAAGGAGCATGCTTTTGCGAAGAATCGAGTCGGAGATTGCTAACGGTTTGGTTTCCGAGAAAGTTGTTGAGTTGTTGGAACAAATTGAAGAACTGGGTAACGAAGAAGGGGTCGAGGTTTCTGAGGCTATGAAGGTAGCGTTTTGCGCGGTGGCCGTGGATTGCACGGTGAGCTTTCTGAAGGGCAGCGAGGATGACATGGAGGGGAGGTATTTTCATGCGGTGAGGAGGATTTGGAGAGGTAGGGTTTGCAAAATGGAGAGGTCTGGGAAGGTGGGGTTGGTTTCAGAGGAATTGAAGAATTGGAAGGATGAGATTGAGGCCGCGTTGTGGGATAAAAGTGTTCGGCAAATTTTGGTAAAGAGGAGTAAAGAGAAAGATGCTGTGGAGGCAGTGAGGGTTTATGTTAAGGAAGAGAAAGAAAGAATGGGTCCTTCTTTTCTCGAATTGGTGGCCGAGACAATACGGGATGATGATACAGTGAGGAAAGTGCTTGAATTGGGAAGGAGTGGAATGTGTGAAGAAGTAAGGAGGGGAGAAGAACTATTGCCTGATGCTGGACAGGAGGGGGTTGTTAGTAACAAGAACAAAGGTAATTTGATTTATTTGGGTTTTTCAAAATTTCAATAAATTTGTACCTATCATTTTAAATCATGGATAAAACAGAAATAGATTGAATGGACTAGTTGTAGCAAGGGGGATTGAGCTCTGCCAATATTATTTGTTAAGTCTTCAATATCTATGACAGTTTGCGGATAGTAGTGCATTCACACCAATGTATGAGTAATGTAAAAAATGATTTATCCTCAAAACACTAGCAAAATATCTGATTTATCTGCAAAGTTGTGAATCTTTTGGATCAAAAGTTTGTTTTGGTGCATTACTTTGGTCAACTCGGTAATGAAAATTGAGACTCTTCTAAAATGTTTTGAAAAAAATAATGGGAATAGAGGAAAATAAATTGAAATTAATATTTTGAAATTGTGGAAAAAGTGTCCCAAAACACCCCAAATCATTGTGAAACATTCTGAAATATGAGAATTTCTATTTTAAACCAACACAATTGCCTTGAGGTCATTGTTGTTTGGAAAAGTTTTTTCATATTGTTGTACATTTTTGACACTTCGAAGTGTGATGAAACAATTATAGTTTTTTTTGAGATCGGCAATTTGGCATACCAGAAGAATGAAGCCTACAAAGTGAAATATCACTTCATTTCCTTGCCGAACATGATTTGATAATCCCTATACTCGTCCAGCTTATGCCATTTGGACTTCGTCAACTTCTTGAGCTTTTTATTACATGTGCCTTAAATTAACTGTAGTGTGCATTTTCCAGAAACACACAAAGCAAATGTGCTGCCCAGGCAAAAGCATGTTGCTAATAAACGCCATCGAGGAACAACCTCTGGGACTTCGAGAGGAGCTAAGATTGCTGATACTGATGACGGGGGAGTGGGTACATCATGTAAAAAATATGATATCCCACTTACACCTGCTATCAATAAAGTACAAGAAGCACTCGCGTCAAGTTCTTTAGAGCTAAAAGCAGTGGTAAAGGATCCTCTTCCTGATGCACTACACCTTGCTGAGACTATAATATCTAGCATGGCAAGAAAAGACAGGGAACATGAGCCTGCAATGAAAAATCATAATAAGGTTGATGCCAAGGAACCTAATTCTTCTGTTGACAAAAGTGCTGAAGCTGGTCGAGCCAATGATGCTAATCTTGTTGATCAGTGCGGCAGTCATCAAAATAATGCCCCTAAACTCAGCTTAATGGCACGAAATAGTACTGCCCATACTTATGAGGTAAGATTTTCATTTTATATATCTTTTTTGTTTTTCTAACAGCTTTTTTGTGGACTTGTATTTTCTTATGCAACCATTATTCAGAAACTTTTGTGGAGAAGCATAAATTTTTTTTCTTATGTGTTGTGTTATGATGATGAAGTTTCTATAGAATATTCTATCTTGTTGAGATTGCCTGGATCTATTTTTTTGTATGTTTGCCAGTATTTTTCTTTGGATATAAAGTTATCGATATGTTGAGTTATAATTGGTCTTCTCAGTGGGACGACTCTATTGATGATTTATCTGAGGAGTCTCCTAATCATCGGAGTAGACCTGATTTACCTAGCCCCAAAAGAAGGATGGTTTCTCCTTTAAAGAAATATGAAGTTACAAAACTCGCAAAGCGGAGAAAAGTTAAGAAATGGAGCACCTTGGAAGAAGACACTTTGAGGACTGGTGTGCAGAAGTATGTGATTTTTTTTTTCAAGGCAATGCATTGTGACGATTGAAACTTGTTTTTTGATTGCTGTTATTTTATTTAATAAACTTATTTTTTGGTAAAAAAAAGGCCTATTATGACTGTCTCCTTCCCAACCCAACCCCAAAATAAAAAAATTAAAAAAAAAACACAGAAAAATGGGAAAAGAACAAAAAACTTCCAATGTCTCAGCTTTTGAATTGGGGAGGCAAACCTGTCTTGTTTTGTTTAGGAACTTTTCCTTTTAGTATTTTGGTACTCACATTATGTATGTTCCTTCTGAAGGTATGGCATTGGAAACTGGAAGCTCATCTTAAATATGTATCGTGACATATTTGAAGAGAGAACTGAGGTAATATGCTCTGCACTTACTCGTTGTAGCTGTTTACTTTGGTACTGTATGACTTCATATAACATTAGAAGAACTGTTTTGTTCAGGTTGATTTAAAGGACAAGTGGAGAAACATGACTCGGTATTGATACTTCAGAACAAAGTGTGCTGTTTTTATATTTTAGTTACGAGTGGTGTGCCCTCTGTATAGCTTACATTGCATAACCTGTTTGGTTCAAGTTAGGTTTTCACTAGGGGCTGCTTTTTATTTTAATTTATGACTGTATCCTTCCTGAAAATTCTTTGTAGTACTTATGGTGCTCTGAAAATGTAGTTAGTGTCATGAAAGTCTTCTTAGAGATATGTCTGATATTGATTAAATTTCATAGCTTTCTACACTAATATATTGTTGCACGTCCCATGAACCTTTGTAAAAGAAACGAGGAAGAGAATTGTAGATATCATTTTGCATACAATTTGAGTTTTAGAAGCCCTGTATTTTGTTATTCTAACTTTTCTTGATTTTTGAGAATAATTTGTTCTGGGAAAACACAAATGCTTGTCAACTATATTCCTGCTGCTGTTCCAACAAGATACACCGTTCTTGTAATTGATCAAGGTTTGCATTTGCCCTTGTGTTCAATGACTGATTTGTTTATGTGAGCTCTAAAAAAGGGGGGGGGGGGCGTGATCATTTTTTTTGTCTGCTAAACTCTGGTTTTACAAACTTTCATTTCAGCTTTGATGAGAATTTGCTCTGTTTGCGAATTGTATGAGAACAAAACAAAGGTTTACATACTTGGGCAGCATTAGATTGTGGAAACAAAGAAACATTCAAATTACAGAGAATATAGGTGACACTTTTACATGTAGTATGTATAATAAGATACAATTGTAGTTGTAGATGAGCAATATAGAAAATCCAATATCCCTTGAATTGGCTTATTCCCACACCTTACTCGATCCCTGGTTAATAAATTCCAAATCGAACAGGAATGATTTATGGAACAAAGAATTCCAGGGAAGATTAGTATCCTATCTTTTAAATTGATGTCTTCCAGTATGTTGCACCGAAGCCAGAAAGTCATCGGCTTCTTCTTGTTAATATGTGATGCTGCTATTTCCGTTGACAGAGGCAGGTAAGGCCGATGGTGATATTGCATGACCTTCAGACTAGCCAAGATATCCTCTGCTACTGATATCAGATATCAGCCAAGAGGGTTGTTTAAAAGTTTAGATAGAGGCCGGGGACTAGCTGGATTCAGTGGGTACTTCCTGGTTTCAGATGGGGATTCTAGAATCGCGGAAACATGTTCTGATGGATGGCAGATAATGGTGATTGAGAAAGTTGAAGACAGACTGATTGCGAGCTTGATGGGCTGTGCAGAAGGCGGTACAATCCAGCATTCAGCAACTCGGAAGCAAGGGCGGCTGAACAGTGTAATGAAAAAAATCTAGGCTTTAGGTCCCAATT
>CM042195.1:27159786-27197521 GCA_023539305.1 Ilex asprella
AAAAAAAGGGAAAAATAGAAGCCGTTCTTCTGTATAAGACTTAATTGAAAAAATAATAAAACATTTTGAATATAAATCCACTTTGAGGTAAAATGATAACATTACCCCTAAACACAATTACTGATTGTTCCAAACCGGTTAAGGAAACCGAAACATCCACAGTCTTAATAAACGCTAACTGATTATCAATTCCTCTCAAAAAGCAGACGTTGGATCTATCAAGGAACGGAAAATCTCATTGATTTCGTCCTCTGAAATTCGAAAATCAAATCCAATCATAAGAACTTCATCGTGGTAGAGAAAAATAATGAATACAGCATCCACCTCTTGCAGATATGAGAATCTAGTTGTGGAAGGGTTGTTTAATTTTGAGAAAATTGTTATTTTGAATTGCGTTTGTGATATCATAATGAATTTACTCTTTGTTGTTACATTATTAATATAAATTTATACTGTCACATTACTGAGTTGCTCTAATACAAATCTGCGAATATCACTATGTACAAATTGATAATTCTTCAGGATCTTTTTAATTTGGGATCAATTTTGTTGAAATATAAAATTCATTCTTTGTTGTCACATTATTGCAATAGATAATTTAGTTGATTTGTAAAATTCATTTTTTTTATTGAAATAGTGAGTGCAATCTTTCTAGTCACAAGACAATAACAGTTTTTTTAGAAATTATTGAAATATTGTAATTTTGTGTCAATTTATTATGATGTCAGTGTAATTTCATAAAACTGAGGGAGTGTTTTTGTAATTAGACCAATCTACAGATAATGTCAGTGTAATTTACTCTGACATTACTCGTTAAATTTGTCCACCACTTGATCAAAAGATTCCGAGTCCAAAAGCCGAAAGCCAAAATGTTCTTCTGCAATGCCCACCATTGCTGGGCCAATTTTTTATTGGAAAAATTGGTTGTAGGTTCCCTTTTTAAATCTTATTTGGATATAACTTCACAGGCTTAACTTGTCAGTATGTCTTTTAAATTTTAAATAGTAAAATATTTATAAATTATGGATAATCCGTGTCTGAAAGCACAGTACAACGTAAACTAATCGATTAATTTGAAAAAAAAAATTACTTAATGTGATTTAATTAAAAAAAAATTGAAATATTTTTTGGGAACTATTTCGACAGAGCTTGCTCTAAAAATGAGAGCTTAGGAAAATTTCAACCTGTATACAGAAATAAAAAACAAATGAAACAATTCCCTAAAATCAATGATCAATGATACCCAACAACTAAAACAACCAACAATTTCACATCAAGACAAACATATCCCCATAAACGTAAAATTAGTTTACCATACTAAACACAAAATAAACAAAAACCCACACAAATCCGGTTTAGTTTACCCGTGCCTGAAGGCACAGTGCAGCAAAAATCAACTGGTTAATTTAGAAAAAAAATTATTTTAATTTATTTTAATTAAAAAAATTAAAATCAATATAGTCCCCGAATATTTTTTAGGAACTATTTTTGGCAGAACTTGCTCGAAGAATTGTTGTACTAAACACTCATCTAATACCAACAACCTATGGGATCACACCCAAACTGTGAACCAAACACAGTGTTCCTCCGATTAATTCCTACCAGTGACTCCACAAGATAATCAGATCAAATGACAAAAAACAACTAAGTTGCTCAAAGTCTGTTGGTATCTTAGAAAATCTTGTAAGAATATATGCAGATTCATTTAAAAAATGAAAAAATTCAATAGATTTCTTATGTTTTCTAAGTCCTAGCCGATTAAACTTTTGAGAATCACAAAATCAATGTATTTTTTTTTATCTCATAAATAAGAGTGAGATCCCACGTTCCCCTGAACTTAACCACTACTCATTTCTATCAAAATTCTATCAATCATTCAAATATTTAAAAAACCTTGACAGAATGAAAAAAAAATACATCAAAATTTTATGAAAAAACGAGTTTTAAATGGAGAGCAAAATTTTAACTGGTATAAGAAGCTCTCGATCTCAACAACGAATGTGTCTATTAGATAATAAATAAATTTAAAAAATCACAATAATTATAAAAATAACATGCAATGTGTGTATTAGATCAAACACAGGCACTAAAATCATCAAACATGTATACAATGCATTCAATTCACAGTATAATTTGTAAGGCAGGAAACCTAACAATATCTCAATTCATAGAATGAATATACAATAATCAGATTGCAGATTGCAGACAAATAATAGGATAAATATTGATGATGTACTTTAAAGACCGGCCTAATAAAGGAGATAGTGAGAGTTTGAATTTTTTTTTTTTTTTTGCATTGTCCTATCATGCGATTGTTTTGCAATAAAAAGCCGTGTTTAGGCTGCCCCTGTCTTCTAATTCACCCGACACTTTTTCTTAACAAAAAAGAAATCGGAACCGGTTTCAGTCAATCACATACCTCTAGTCATTCTCTACTAACTTCTTTCATCGTTGAGAATTTCGTATGAAAATAGCTTTCCTTCTCCAATTTCGATTGTGTCTTTGACATGTTGCCATTTTCCTAATAACAAAAGGGACATTTAATAAGAAAGATATACATCAATATTCACTTCTGAATATGATAGAATCCTTCCCCAAATATGATAGAATCATTCCCTACTTCGAGACTGAAAATAGAGCAAAAAGAATAGCCCTTTTTGTGGTTGTTAAATATAGCAATATTGTGTGAGTACCTTCATCTAGAAGGAGAAACTCATGGGTACCAGGGATGTCCTTGAGATTATGGACATATGTTGCTCACAGTCAATAAATCCTCATTGCTGCCGCGACTTGGTCTCTTACCATGACTGTAACAACGCCTGATGAAAAAAAATCAAAAGAAGACCTAACGGCCAAAATTTCAAAGTTTATCACCCAACAAAAGCCTATATCATAATTCATAACAAATAAAACATTAAGTGTATTAACATTAAAAAGCTGATAGCATAACACACATAGCACAAAATCCAAGTAAAATCCATAAAAAAATAACATTAAAATCAAAAAATAAAATTAACTTTCTAGGAAGACTCTAGCCTTTATTTGTTTGTCAAGAAGGTAAAAAAAAAACAACTAATTAAACTTACTAAACCATAAAAAAGAAAGGAACTTTAAAAGCCAACTTTAGAATTAACTTTCATTACTGCTCAAAACCCAAACCACTGTATAATTATCTCAAAAGCACATGTTCAATTTGATGTACTTCAGCCTAGGCCTCTCAAAAGTACATCATCAATATTTATCCAACAATATCTCATTTCATAAAAATCTAGGTTGAAGCCTACAAAGCTCTTGCATTGACAAATAATAGCATCCTCTTAATTAATAGCAAATTACAAATTTCATGTATCAACATAATTGAAATCAAATTGCAGATTTCATGTAAATGGATAGAAATTCAAAGAAATTCAACTTTGAAACCCTAAGTCCAAAAGTCAAAAATAGTAACCCAAGCTCTAGAAAACCCAAATTAGATTCCCTATAATTAAGGGGTTTTTTCCTAGTAAGTGTCTTTGTCAAATTATCTACATTCTAAACATCATCACCATTGCAATTACCAACATATTACATACAAAGAATCTGGATTATAGTATGAAGATCAGTTTGATTGGTGGTAGAGGATTAGGGAAAAACAAAGATATGTGATTCATTTACATGTGGATTTGATTGCAAGAGGGGGGAGGGCGGGAAGGAGAGAGAGAGAGAGAGAGAGAGAGGATATACCGCCTGCTGTTTGAGGGGAAGGAAATACGTAGGAAATCGTCGATGATGGAGCAATGGAGTCTGGCCTCTGAGTGAGTCCCTCCTACCTCGACTTCGAGTGTTCGTTCGTCGTTCGAACTTCGACTTCAATGCACCGCAAATAGAGAGATAGAGAGAGAGAGAGGAATGGGAGAACGTCGGACCTCAAACAGACGGCGACCTTGCTAGGCCGATGAAGGTGTTGTTGGCGTGTGGCAGTGGCGATATGGACCGATGGAGGTGTCGTTGGCGTGTGGCGGTGGCGATCTGGGCCGATGGAGGTGTCGTCGGCTAGCGAGAGAAAGAGAGAGAGAAAGAGAGAGAGAGAGATAAAGAGAGATGATAAGAAGGATGGTTGTCTGATAGAATGGGAGGGGAAAAAATAAAGAGAGATAGAGGAGAGGCGGCTGACATGTGAAGTGATCGAGAGAAAAGTGGTTAGATTTTTTGGAAAAAAGGTGTAGAATTGATTAAAAATTGTAGGATTTCTTTGATGAATTGATTTTAAACCGTTGGATGTTGAAGCTTAAATTGATTTGAGGTCGTTGGATGTTGAAGTCTAGATTAATTTAAGGTCGTCGGATGTTGAAGCTCCGCTCTGTTTTATATTATAGATAAATATACATTTTAGTTTTATTTTTTGAATATTACCTAATTATCACTACCTTAATTCATGCATAATTGATTAACAGTTTCTTTTCTTTTTTTCAAATATAGAAATATTTGAAAACATTCTTTACACCATTATTGTAATATATTCAACAGTTTGAATTTTTAAAAACAAATATAAATTCATTTGACATTATCTTTTTGAACCGAGATTTTGTCTTCTTCACTATTGCAGTTTTCTTCAAAAAGTATTTTGATTTTTTTTGTTTGCAATAATTTATTTTTTTGAGTGATTTTGTGTTTTAGTTATCCTAAGATTTTATCTTCTTAAAAAATTTATTCAAGTATTTGATGGCAGTTTCATATGAGGTTACTCCAATATAATTTCTTGGATGGTAATATCATACGGAAAAATAATTTTTTTGGCAACTATATCTTATCGGCAACCATTCTAATCATCAATGTCACTTTCTTTTTGTTTTTTGGGTGAAAAGACCATGAATTGCAGTTTGATTTATTTGTCACCATTATTAGCCAAAACAATAAAACACTATAAAACGAAAAAAAAAAAAAGTTTTAACATGTGTCATGTTCTTCTTGGTCAAAACAATAGACTATCTTCTTAGTTACAGGGTCTCTATCAGAAACTCTTTTTTTTTTTTTGAGTTTGATTGTGTATTCATGCTTTCCATTGCCGGCAATTCGAATCCAAAAGCCAATCCGATGAGAATAACTCACCAAATTATGTTCTTCCCTTGCAATCATCGATAATAAAAATTCAGTACACTGCCAAGAGTTGTACCCATTCCTATCCTTGATATTATGTGTACCTAATTTTGCACCAAAGTGGTGTAATTCGTCAGATTAGTGGGGCCTACTCACATTCAACAACAGACATCAATTCAGTATACCTAACTTTACTCATATATATTTTTTTATTGTTCACATTTAATTTTATATTAAAATTTTTTTAATCACACTATTTCTAGTTTGTTACATATTCAAAGACATCATTTTTATTTTTTGAATCTTCACTGACATCTCCTATCAGATTAAAAATATTAACTATAATACAATTTTACTAAATTAACCATGATATATTTGAGAACAAATTTCATCTACATCCCCTCTAAATAAACATACCTTCAATAAAACTCCTTATTTTTTTTAATTTTTTTATGTATTAAAATTCAGGTCGCTTAAAATTCAATTCAAACAAATTAAAATTTATTTTTTTACATATTAAAATTTGAGCTGATTAATATTAAATTTTTTAGGCATTAAAATTTGGGCATTTGAGCCAATTAAAAATTATTTTTAATCGACTCAAATCAAATTTAATCAACTTGCATTGAATTTTAATCAACCCAAATTTGACTCAAATTTTAATAAATCGAATTTTAATTGACACGAATTTTAATAAGTAAAAAATTTTAAATTTTAATTAACTCAAAAGCAAATTTTAATCGACGTTAATAACTCGGGTAGAGTTCAAATCGACTCAAATTTTAATACATAAAAAATAAATTTAATAAGCTCGAATTTTAATATGTTAAAAAAATAAAATTTAATCAGCTTCAATCGAATTTTAATTAATTCAAATTTTAATATGTAAAAAAATAAATTTTAATCGGTTCGAATTTTAATAAAATTTTATATAAAAAAATTACTTGAGGTTTATGTAAGGACATTTTTAGTATTTTAGATGAAATGTTTCTGTTAGAAATGACAGTTTAATGATATGGAGAGTTAGTGATGTTTAAATATAAATTAGAAAGAGTGTTAGTGATATTTTTGGTAATAGAAAGAGTGTCTTTAAAAATATAGTAAATTAAGAGGTGTGGCTGAAATTTTTGCCTTTTATATTCCATCATTTTCAATGTCTTTTTTTATAAAAAAAATATTACCATATATCTAATGGTTGGACGGTGGTTGTTAGGACGTGAGTCATCAATGTACTTGTGTTGATTATTCTGAGCGCCAATTGAAGTATTCAAATAGGTATCTTTGTAAAGTGATACCTTTCCTCGGTTAACGTCAAACATATGATTTTCCGAGAATCTCTACCAATAATTTGTATTTTAGTTATAAAAAAAATTATTTTTTTATTTTAATTATTCACTTTTCTAATACACTCTAACAAATTCTTTATATTTTTAACTATTTTTTTAAAATATTATCTTTTATTCTTTTTATATTATTTTTTTTTGAGAATAATAAAAGAGAGAAAGAAAGAAATAAAAAGAAGAGAGAAAAAATAATATATATTTATGTTTACTTATTGCTACAGTGATTTTGTATATTTAGAGAATCATTGTAACAAAAATACATTTTAGTTATTATAAAGAGCATCTGTTGGACCATGAACAGTGACTTTAATTAACTAAATTGTACCTATTTTGATGGTTTGCAGCATTTGTTGGAGATGCTCTTAGGAGATATATATCGATACAAGAAAATAAGCTATTTGCAGCGACTTTTTAAATTAGGCCCAATTACCAAAACACATTAAGACATCGAAAAAGAAGAAATATATAATCAAAGATTCTTTCTGTACATGTGAGTTTCTATACATGCAGTTATATATAGATCTGTTTTAGTTGGACATTGAAGCATTGCTGGGCACTAAAACAACACTGGAAATCACAGGTTTCATAGAGAAGATGTATTTCCTCTTTTTACTTGCGATTACTTTGGTTTCAACTTTTTTTCTTTCTAAGTTACTTACAAGAGGTTACAAAACCAAAAATCTCCCAAGAGGGTCTTTGGGTTTTCCTCTGATAGGGGAGACCTTTAGCTTTCTTAGAGCATTGAAGAAAGACAAAGGCGCTGAATGGATAAATGAGAGAGTATTCAAATATGGGACAGTGTTCAAGACCTCCTTAATGGGTACACCGACTGTGGTCCTTTTTGGTCAGGCAGGTAACAAGTTCGTACTTGGTTCTGATGAGAGTGTTCTTGCTACCAAACAGCCCAAGACATTAGTCTCTATTGCAGGGAAATACAACCTTTTTGAGCTCACTGGATCAAGGTAAGTACCACTCACCTTATGTTTACACATATATAAGAGAATTTCACTCTTGTACGGAGATATTTGTTTGTAGATATACGTTTTTTTTGTAGATATACTTAGATATATAAATGTAATGTGGCAAAACAAATCACAAAAAATAGAGCATATAAATTTGTATGATTGGGCTCGAAGCAGCGTCCATGATAAGAAAGTGTAAGGGTTAATTGCACTAGAAGTCTCAAAAGTATAAGATTTGTCTCATTTTGGTCTCTAATGTTTCAATTATATCATTTTAGTCCTTAAAGTATTGAATATGTTTCTGTATGGTCCTTCAAGCAGACAACATTTTGATTGTTAATGATTTTTTATCATAAACTTGTCATGTAATAGCTAAATATGAACAAAAAATAATTTTAATAACTCTTAAACAAATTTTGGGTAGCTTTTGACAAAAAAAAATATGTAATATGAGTAGCTTTTGACCAAAATTTGGATAGCTCATGATAAAAAATGGGTAATTTATGTAGATATTTAACTAAAAATTGAGTTAAAATTTGGTCAAGAGGTATCTAAATTATTTTATTGTCCACATTTAAGTATAATGTGATAAGTTTATGATAAAAAATTATTAACAATTTGGACACTGTCTGCTTAAGAGACTATATAGAAAGATATTTAATACTTCAGGGACCAAAATGATGCAATTGAAATATTAGAAATCAAAGTGAAATAAACTTCATACTTTGAGAACCTTCAGTGCAATTATAAATGAGTAATGCTACACTGACCAAATTTTGGGACTAAATTTAGAGCCCAAATGACATGGCAGTTGAGTTGGGCTTCTTTAATTGGTGTCATGTCATTTGGGTCCCAATGAAAACTTCAAATGATATGTTGCCATGTCATTTGGGCTCTAAATTTAGTCTCAAAATTTGGTCAGTGTATCATTACTCATTATAAACATGAATCCTTCATAACATTTAGTACAAAAGTTCCTCAAAACATGGAAAAATTAAATGGCATCTTACATACGCGACCATCAATATCAAAATTAATTATCAAAGATTACAAAGAGTTTTTAGAAAGGAAAAAAAGAGAGGACGAATGAGTCAATCTATCCAGCACTTGGTCTGAATCAAAATTCCCTTCTTGACTAAGAAAATTAGGTTTGTAGATTCTAATATAGTCTGAATCCAAATACCCTTCTTGACTAAGAAAATTAGGTTTCTAGATTCTAATAAAAAAAACTTCCAAAGCATCGTCAACCTTCTATTTAGGTCAAATCACAAAATATGTGTCAACAGTCAACACACTCCATTAGACAGATCAGAATGAGAGCGGATTGCAAGACATTCATACTAAATATGCACCAGCACACTCCTTCCCCCATCCTCAAAGCAGAAAGGAAAAAAAAGTATAAGACAAAAAGCTGTCCTTTCTATACGATGCTATAAATGGCTAAATTTGCTGGTGAATTGTACTTGCAGGTACAAGTTATTAAAGGGAGCAACGGTAAGCTTTTTGAAGCCCGAAAGCCTTCAAAACTATGTCAAACAAATGGATGATTTGGTCAAGAACTTGTTACTTAGAGAGACCAAAGACAGAGACACTCTTGCTACTGTGATTTTCATGAAGAAGCTCACATTCACTTTTTCATGCAGCATTCTCTTTGGCATTCACGATGACCACACTATGAAAGCTTTCTTTGATGATTTCATAGTAGCCTTTAAAGCATTTTGGTGTCTTCCTCTATACTTTCCCGGCACCGTTTACTGGAATGGCTTGCGAGCAAGAACCAGAATAATTAATCGGCTTCGGCCGATTATTAAAAGAAGAAAGGAGGAGCTCTCTATGGGGTTGTCAAGCACTAAAAGTGACATATTGTCTTGTCTTTTAACACTTGAATCTGAAAATGATGGAATCATTACTGAAGAATTGATTATGGACAATTTTATTACTTTGATGATTGCTAGTCATGATACGACGTCAACTCTCTTGAGCTTGATGGTATGGAAGATGTCTAGAGATCTTGAGGTCTACCAGAAAATTTTGGAAGGTAAAGCATATGTTTAGCATATTCATCCTGGTGTGCTTGAGTTGATTGATGATAATTCAAGAAAAAAAATTCTAGATATCATTTCTTTTTCATTCGAACCCTCCACCCATATGGCCTTAATGAACAAAATTTTCACTCGATATTTATGCAAGCAAAAAAAAATATAAAAACCCTTAAATTCTACAAACACAAAGACAATGAGTTTTGAAGAAATAAATTGAAAAAATTAGGCATTTTTCCACACAATACTAGTTAATTAGAAGAGTTTGTTGTAAATTTTTAGCATGCTAATCAATCGTGTGAAAAATTGGCAGACCTATTTTTAACCATTTATATTGCTTTTATATGTGGTTTGATAACAGAACAAATGGGTATTCTAGAGAATAGAGAGGGAAGAGAAGAAAAGTTAACATGGAATGATATACAAAAAATGAAGTACACATGGAGAGTTGCACAAGAATTGATGAGGATCATACCCCCTCTGTTTGGCAGCTTTAGAAAAGCACTGAAGGATACCACCTTTGGTGGCTATGTTATCCCTAAAGGATGGCAGGTAATTAACTTCATGATTTTCGGAGAATTGTTTTAAATTTCGAATTTATAATTTATTGTCAAAATAATTATTAAAAAATTCTTGATTGTTCCAAGACTTTTGTGCATACTACTCTTTCTGTAAGCATTGTCTTCGATAATCATGCTGTTAAACATTATAAACTAACTTAATTTCCACATTATGCGCATCATATTAATTACATTGAGATGGTTTCTACAGGTGTTTTCGGTAGTACATAGCACTCACATGGACAAGGATATTTTTGATAATCCAATGGAGTTTGACCCATCTCGGTTTGAAAACCTATCTAAACGAATCTCTCCTTACACTTACGTACCTTTTGGTGGAGGACTTCATATGTGCATAGGAAATGAGTTTACCAGGGTTGAAACTCTAACTATGGTCCACAGTCTTGTGACACAGTATGAATGGACACAAGTTCATCCTGAGGAAGTGATCACCTGTCACCCAGTGCCATATCCATCCATGGGTCTACCAATAAAGATCAAGCCGAGAACCATGCTATAGAATGCATATTGCAACAGAGGTGTCTCGAGTCGAGTTTGTTAAGCTTGATCATTGTCAAATTTAGTTCGATTTTTGCTGGCCTAGCTCAACTATCCAGCATACCTTCTTGTTCAATCGAAGCATGTTTTATAAACTCAGTTCTAATTGTGTTCTTTTTCAATCTAAGCCTGTTTAATAAACTCGGTTCTAATGTATCTTTGTGCTTCTCATTTAACTAAGGGAAAGGGGCTTGCTTTATTATAGTGAGACAGAGAAAGAATTGTTGTTTAAATCAAGAAACGGAAGTCTGTTTAATAATAGACTGGCAGTTCCCAAACTAAGATGGTAATATCATATATCCAAACACAAGTTTTCAGTACTATGTCAAGAATTATTCTAATCGTGAATTTTTGCTTTTTTTGGGGTCGGAATCATGAGTTCAGTTTGATTTTATAATTCATCATGGTTAGCTAAAACAATATAAAATATTTAAGAAAAATGATACATGTGTCACGCTCTCATTGGTCAAAAGAGGAAGAGTTATGATAGTGTAACCCTTTTTTTTTTATAGTGTAACCTTAGACTATCTTTATAATGACATCTTTTATTGAGCATCTCCAATTTGAGTCAAATTTTGAGTAAAAAGCTTGATTTCATATAAAATATTTCAATGGACAAAATCAAATATCCACTCAAATCTTTTTTTTTTAAAAAAATTATTTATTATACCAAAACTCATTTTTGTTGTGTCATTCAAATCATTAAATTTGATAAAACAACTAAAACTTTCTTATCTCTCCACAAATGAGTAATTCAAAAAAATAAAAAGAAAATCACCTTAGAATTATCAGATTGTTCCAATCTCTTATCTTCTTCTGTAAATCCAAATAAAGAAAATAAAGAAAAAAAGTAGGTACTTTAACATGTGTATGGTATGAAGAACAAACGAAAATGATCGTTTTCAACAAAAATTAATGATTGGAGAAATAAAATGACAAATTTCTTAACTTTGGGAGTAATGAAGGCTTGAAATTAATGAATAATCGATGGCCTGAAATTGCACTATCTGTGTTTAACTCAAAAAAATCAAAGAAAAGTTTGATGAGTAGACTTAGGGTTTATATAGTATGAAAGATGGTTAAGATTAGGGTTTTGAAAAATACAAGAAATCAAGAGGAAGAAAAATAAAAAAGAAGAAGCTTACCTATTGTTCTCCAAAGGATCTATGAATGTTTTGGTGATGGTCAGAGATAGAAGTAGTATAGAAGAAAGAGGCAAGAAGAAGCAGAGAAAAAGTCGTCAAAGAAGCCATTTGGCTTTGGATAGAGTACAAAGTTATCGTTGAAAATTTGATATAGAATTTGAGTCTCCTTTAATTTAGATCCAAAATATTTTTTTTTATTTGGTATAAGTTTAAGTCCAAGGTTGGAGAATATTTTTAGATCATTTAGATCCAAATTTAAATTTAAGTCTAAGTAGAGTTAGGGTTGAAGATGCTCTTCTTTTAGGCATCTCTAGTTTTGACTGAATCAACATTTAAATAAAAAATTTGATTTAATATAGAGCAATCCAATGGAAAAACTAAAAATTAAAATAGGATAAACTCAAAATGTGTTTTTAAAACTCAAAATTTGATTGAGTAAAAGACTGGAGTTTGTTTTTAACATGTGTTAATTCTAAATATGCGTTTGACAACGTTTTCACTTTTACATGTTTTTATTATTAAAAAAAAATTGAACTAGTTTTTATTTTTTCTGTGATAGAAATTAAAAATATAAAATATGTTTACTAATCATTTATATTTTAAAATTTTATAAAAATAAAAATAAAAATAAAAAGCATGTTTGGTATTATAATAGTATTTTCATAAATAATAATCTTATTGGGACATACAATAGGGACATAAAATAAAGACTTAATGATGAGGCACCTGACATGCATTTGCCACGTCATTAAAATTAGTCCAACTAGTTTAGTTTTTTTTAACTGATTTTTCGTTCTCCAACTTGTTTAGAACTCTTACTCCAGTTTGCCCCGCTTTCTACTACCATTTCATTCATCATTTCCTCTGCCAACAAGCAGCAGAGATTCGGCTGTCTTCGAATCACTCAAGGAACCCAACCAGGCGAATCATCCACTCTCCACAATACATATGCTACATCTCTCATCTTTCTTCTTGGTCTTCATTTTTCAATGGCCAAGCAATAGTGTCTTAGAGGATGTTTGTGATTTGGAAGAGACGTTGAATGAATTTAAGCAAATGAGGTGGGATGATGAGTTTTATCAAAATTTAATTTAGAGAGAATTCATTCTGATAGAGTTGTTTGTAAAGTTAAATTCATTCTTAAATGATAAAATTTAATTGTTTTTTCTGACATTCAACCCCATCATACTCATCACAGTCTCATAGATAAAGAAATGGATTGATCAAATTGGCCAAATGTATTGACCAAATTGGCTGAAAAAGTTGGCATCAAACCAAGAGGGGAGATTAGAGATGTAGCATATGTATTAGAGGGGAACGGATGATTCGTCTGGTTGGGTTCCTTGAGTGATTCGAAGACGTGTATCAATTATTGAAGACCGTCGGACCTCTATTGCTTGTTGGCAGAGGAAACGAAGAATCCAATGACTGTGGAAAGAGGGTAAAACTGAAGTAGGAGTCTTAAACAACTCGGGGAATTAAAATCGGTAAAAAAAAAAAAACTAACGAGTAATACTATTTAAACTTAAAATACTGACCTAATTTACTGACATAATAATGTGGCTATAGCAGAATCATTGGATTAACACCAAGTTCCAATACTTGATGGCCTCCTACAGCCAATCCAAAGGTCATAGTGAATTTAGTCCCAATAGCATTGCTCAAAACTAAACTAGTTGACATAATTTTAATAACATGGCAAATCCATGTTAGGTGCCACATCATTTAAGTCCCCATTTTTATGTCCCCTATTGTATGTCCCAATAGCATTACTGTTCCACGAAATATTTTTCAGAACTCGAAGAACCACTATCTTCCACAAATTCTCTAGAAATCCCACCACCCAATCGATCGAAAGTCCACCACCCAACCCAACGAAAATCCACCACCAACACCCCTGAAAACTCACCACCCAACCACCGAAAATCTACCATCAACACCATCAAAAAGCCAAAACAGAGAGAGAGGAGAGAGAGAGAGGGCTAAAAAATATATCAAAATCCATTATCAAGTTATCAATACCCATCACAAAAATTATCAATACTCATCACAGAAATTACAATCGAGCACACACAAATGATTCTACGAATTTTTTACAAGAATTGATTCACGGTAAACATCTTTCAACACAAAGTTCCCACAAAGCATTTATCCAACACAAAACATTCAATTAATTCCCATAAAACAAATCTATGCATATCTATCTATATAATAAAGTAGCTAGGAATGTTTGTCTTGAGCTATTCGCGGCTTATATCAGTTTAAGACTTTTAATCCGACAGTCCTCATGCCAAATTTTTCTAAGACTTCTATCTCTAATCAAACTCTCTCATCCTATCTTATACTAGCTAATCAAACTCTCTCACTCTATTTTGTACTAGTTGATACAAGGACTCCTATAACTCATCTAACTCTATCTCCCTAACTCCCAACAACTCTAACTCTCTCCTATCTTTTGCTACCTCACCCGGCACCTCTCTCTCTCTCCCTCCCTGTCTCTCTTCCTTATCTCTAATCTAATTACCAAGACTCCTCTCTCCTCCTCTAACTCTCTCATTTTTAAAAACACTCACCAGAAACCTCTCTCTCTCTCTTTCCCAATCACGCCCCGATTTAGCGATCTCTCTCTCCCAAATTCACGCAGCGATCTCTTCTTTCCTTATCAGAATGTGATCTTTGTGATTTCCTTTCATACCAAAAAGAATCTCATGCCTCGCCCAGTTTCTTCCCACAAATCTTAACTTTCACGTTTAAAATCTCAAGCTTCACACACACACACTCTCTCTCTCTCCACCAGTTTTTCCAAATTCAAATTCGCCAATTGTTGCTGCCCATCCACAGTCATTGCTAGTTATCGTTGTCAGTTAAATTCAAACCTTCACTTAATTTTGCCTCTCTCTCTATGCTTCTTTTCTCTTCGCTGCTCATTCTACATGCACAACATACACATCGCAAAAATGCCTATAATATGTTCGATCAAATGTCACAAAGGTGATGACAAACTGTGCACACTCAACACATACACACATGCCACACAACCCATACACACGCACACACTCAGTGCACACCTACAACATGCTCATTCTTTTGGTTTTCTTTATTAATGGTTTAAACATTGCTTTTGAAATCTAACATTATGTTGTGTTATTGGTTATTTTTTAATGGTTTATAACTAGGCCAAAGCTCAAGGTTAAGACCCGAATCACCTCAATGGGCTTGGTTAGGAACTACATCAGTTATGTCATCAGTCGCTTAAAGTTACTCTGTTCTAATCTTTCAATCCTAGGCTTTATTTTCATTTTTTGTCGATTGATATGATTTTTCATGGGTATAATGGCTTGAATTTTTTGTTTACTACCTTTACTTTAGGCATGAACATAAGGTGTTTGACAAAAATGTTTGTGAGAAAAGTATGTAGCTTGGTATGAAACAATCTTACAGTCTCTGTATCTAACAGTATAGGATGTTTTTGTTTGTTGCCTATGGAGGGTCAAGGTTGCGAGTGCATTTCTACTTGAAGTAAAATAGATTGAATAAGTAGGGAGGTTTGTATCATGATGTCATCTAAGAGCTGCCCTTGATGCTTTGCTAATGGGGTTTTATCTATGTTCTTTTTTTTTTCAAGTTTGGTTTTGGGTAAAATTTGTTTTGTTTTGATAGGCAATTTTGAGTAGGCTTTGAACGTTCTTACTTTTGTCTACTGCAATTGGAATAGTGGCTCTTGAAGCTTCAAGCATGTCGTGCCATCTATGGGGATTGCCAAATGAGCATAATAGGGTCATGAGGTTTGGATTTAATGGTTGTTATACGTATTTTCTACCAACTTGGTTGTTGGTTGGTTTTTTGGTAATTGAGAGGTTTGTTAAAAAAAAAAAAAAACTTAAGTAGTTTGGGGTGCCGTCATTTTCTTTTGAAACTTGAGTTGGGTACATTTGACATGTCTACTCTTTTTTGTAATGTGATGCCTATACTTTACTTACTCATTAGGCTTCGATTTTTTTGAAATGAAGGATTTTTCTGCATTAGCATTGGACAAAAAATTGAGTTCCAGTGTTCAATAGCAAAGTTTTGCATGCATTAACTTTAATATGAATGTTGGCAAATGAAAGCATTGTGCTGAGGATTACAAGCATATTATAAGAGTAAAGATGGATTCAAATCTTTCTTACAAATTGATAAATTATGTTTCCTTTGGCATTGAAGTGCATTAGCAATTCAAGGTGCTCCTCCCACTTCTTCTCTTCTTTTCTCTTATAATTTATAGGAATTTTGACTTTATTTTTTGTGGGTCTGATTGCTTTACTTTAGTTTCTTTTAATTGTGTGTTTACACTAATTTGCATTGCATTGATCAATGGGTTTTGTTGCAAGTTTTAGTCCAATGGGTGGTGGGTTTTACTGCAATGGTTTAACTAAATGCAAAGTCTTGGGGGTTCATTTCAAAGATTTGAGGTGAGTATCTCTCTCACACTCATGATCTGCGGATTTTTTTTTTTGTATCTATTTTTTGTGAGTTTTGATGCATTTTAGTTGTTTGAAGTTTATTTTCATGCCCTCAATTCAAAAAAAAAAATGTTTTCATGCTCATTAGCACTACATAATAATTGGAATTCCCATTAGCTTTATACAGCTTTATTCATTGGGCTTAGCTAGGGAATTGCTTGCTTTATTTATTGATTGTTTTGAATTGATTTGGTATCAATTAATTGGTTAAAGTGGAGTAGTGTGGGTTTGCTTGGATTTGTTGAAATGATTTAAGCAAATTTATACTATTCTTGGAGGGATGTGGGTTTGCTTGGATTAGTTGTTGTGATTCAAGCTTATTGTATGCCCTTTTTGGAAATAGCATAACTATTGTTGGTATGCGGTAAAAATCCTTCTAAGTAGTCACCTATGGTGAGATAGGATGACTATTCCTATGCATTTCAGTTTATTGTTTGAGTTCTGAGTTCCAAAACAAATGTCGCAGTTTACAATAATATTCATTATTGTTACTTTTGTGGGCAACTGTGTTTATTATCATAAGTTCTTATATTGGTAGTCATTTTTCCTTATTGTCTCTACTTGTTCCATTTGACTCTTTTGAGGTTGGTTTAAATAAATCTAAACGTTATTTTGTGATGTTATAGTGTTTTTTTTAACTCTGTATATCTATATATATTAATACACATCTCTCCTTCTACATAAGAGTATTTTTAAATAGTATTTACTCTAATGACAATTTTTTTTTGTGTTACGCAAGTGCCTTCAAGCATGGACATTAACTAGTGTATATATATGATCTTTTGTTTGTTTTAAGCTTTTTGTAGCTAAGATCGTTCTAAAGTTGTCCATTCGACAACAGTTGAAATTTTTTTCTCACCCAAAAATTTGAGTAAGCCTTTCATCCCTATACAACTCTAGACTCCTATCTTTCCTATGGAAACTCTCTCTCTCTCTCTCACACACACACACACATATGACTAAAAACTTTAGTAATTAGGCTAAGGTCTCTCCTTTGGTGTGTAACTAACTTTAGTACTACCGAATTTTTAGTATTAAAAAAAGTCTTCCGTGTTTTGAAAAAACTTATATGCGATCCTTGTGTTGGCACGAACAGTAATGGATGGGATAGTTCTTGTGTTTTTATTACCCATTTTTTCCTCGTCACATGATTGTGAAGTTTTTGCAGTAAACTTTGTATGTTCTCCTTCATTTGGTATGATTTGATAGCGAAGTTACTGGACTGTTTTCACTATTGGGTAATATTTGTTGAAGTGGTATAATAAAAGAGTCCATTAAGTGACCTAGAAAATGGATATTTTAATTAATTTTTTTCATACTCTCTCTATTCTAATGTTTGACCAAATATTTTTATATGCCTTAGTGGATGCTAAACAGAGAAATAATGGTGGCGGTGGTGTTGATAATGTAAGGTCTATTGATCATGTTTTTATTTAGTTTTGACTATTGGTGAAAGGAAATTTATGTATTTAGATTTAAGAAGTGAGTTTATGATATCTATTAGATTGAGCATAAGTAGGCAACTTTATGTTGGGTTAGATTTCGGTTATCCTTATGTGCTTTATGAGAAAACTAAGAGAAGCGCAATATTCTATGAATGTATTACTTTTTTATGTGATCCGGCTTAGATATTCGTAGTCAATTTCATTAGAGAGGATAAAGATCTAGCTCCGCTAAAAATGATTTACTTGCCTTAATGACATGTTCTTAATGCCATACCGTCAAACCAGAATTTCAGTAGTTCACTAATTTTCAGTTTGATTCATTGCTTGAATGAGAGTTGCTGAAATTTTCATTCAAGTTTGGTGGTGGGTTTATTGAATTTTTCATTCAAGTTTATTGCCAGGTGTGGTTAACGGCCACTTGGGTTAGATGTTGGTAGCATTCTAGAAGTTACAATTGTTTTCCCTTCTTGGTATGTCAATCGGTGGCCTTTCTTCTTATTTTTCTTCTTTTTATTTTTTAAGATGACCAACTAAGAAACAACAATTGCCCTGATTAAGTTTTTGTTGTTTACATAAATCAAAAAAATATTTTTTTTGTTATGATGTCTCCAAGAAATTGATAGATACGAGAGCAAATTTAGGAGGTCAAAGCAGATGGTGCTAATGTTGACGATAACTGTAACGTCCCAAAATTCATACTGGAAGGTATTATTATCTACAAACCATTCAACCATGAGCGCAACTAAAAATAACTATTGAGTAATACACCATTCATCCATTTGACAAGGAATAAATACTACAACCAATAAAATATTATAACTTCTCCAACTTACAATTCAAAATCAAAGAATATTGAGCAGCGAAATAATAAAAATTAGCTGAAACATTGTTTTATAAAAAATCTCTCAAACTCTAAACCAGAAATAGAACAACTCTATTCTTCTAAGACAGGGCCCACATCTTGATTCTCTAACGGCTCATAATCAACTGCTCATCCACATTGATATCCTCTTCCATGCTAAAATTTGTAATTGTGTTGTAGGGAGTGAGCAAACACCCGTAGAAAATTCCTCTCAAATCCAATATGGTTTTAAAACAATATAAAGGAGACAAGTCTCTTTTGGAAAATAGGATATATAATTTTTTGAGAGTAAACAATGACAATTGTAATATTTTAAGTGTACGGAATACAATAAATCAATGACATGGATAACCATTCAAGATATTAAATCAATCAATAAATAACTTAGTAGCATCATCCCATATTCTCATATATGTTGGTTGCTTCTCAAGAATCTACACAACGATTTTATCTAGTTCACTAATCATAACCACAAAATCTCAATTATTCCCTGCATGACCAAATCACAACCCACTTTCGGAAGATCATATATCGTCTCCCATGGTATTGACAAGTCCTTTCCAGGAAAGGTATACCATCTCTCATCCTTGAACTTACGTGAACAATAGTGGTTGCTTTCACAAACAACAATCCCCTACAAGTATTAGACAACCATCTCATCTCCACTGGGATAGACTAACATCTAACACTATACGACAACTCTCGAAAGAAATTCAAGCCCATCACACTCAAACCATACAAGAGATGAACCACAATTTTTCTCAACAACCATAATCTTAACCAATCACAATTTCTATTAACAATTCAAGTATCACAATTACACAATTCTCTATATACTACTGTAATAAAAGAATCAAAATATGTAAAAGATCATCTCAAAGAAACCTTCACAATTTTGATATTCAAAATTCTAGGATTTTGCCAAAAATCGTAATTTCTTGGAACAAGAACAAGTATTAGATAAAAAACATGATTTAATGAAGAATAATAATTTTTGAAATCAAGAATCCATATATTTTTCACAATCAAACATGTATTTAGCAAGACTAGGGTTTTGGAAACTCAAGAACAAGTATTCATTGAATCCAAACATGTAGTTTGTTCAATACCCTGTTTCAATGATAAACAAACTAAGAAATCATAACTATTTATTATATAACTATCAAGAAGATTGAAAACATACGTATATAATATCCTAAACCTCAACGAAAGAACTTAAGAAGAACACTCTACCTTGATTCCATATTTTGCGTGTAAACCGAGCGTGTTTGATCCGTTCTAACATGAGAATCTCCCTTCAATCTTGTGTTTCTCCTATTCTCTCTTGCTCTCTAAGGCTCTCTAGGGTTAGAACTAATAAAACCGGGTTAGGGGAGGCATCCTTAGGTATTTATAGGATGAGAAAACGCTCAAATTGATGCGTAGACCTGATACTTAATATTGCGACATCATGTTCGAAAGGATCCATTCATATTCCAACGGACTCCAGTTGTTATCTGAACTTCCAAGGAAGTTTTGACCTAGTTATAGGTCGCTTTAGGAAATTTTCATGAAATGCATCTTTTGTAACCCTTGAAATCTAGTTTGTACTTTCAAAACAATCAGCTCAATCGGAGTTAGGAATAAAAATTTATGGCTAAAATACTAATGTAGTATCAAATTACTTCTTACGTGAATTCCTTCTAAAATAGGTTTTAATTCTAAAACACTTCTAAACTTCTAATACAACTCGTATGACCTCTTCCAATGTTTTTCGACATTCCAAATTCAATGAAAACTTTATTTTGACCTAAAAATTATAAATTTACTTAATAACCCTTCTCAAACTTAAACATCTTCAAAACTCAATTTATCTTGAAAGTCAAGTACGCTTGAAACTCAAATTTCATGATCAATATTTTAGCGATAATCCTAAGTTGCTACCATCACTTTATTCATCTTAGGAGAACTCTTAAGATAATATTATGCTTCTTTAATTTTAATACGGGGTCTTACAATAACAATGTTTGACGGTGAGGCTAACAATGTATTTTATATAAACAAGATATTAGTTCGGGTGTTGCTTTAGGTTTTTCAAAATTGGAAAAGTTCACATTGTTGTAATGAAAGCTAATGCTATTACATAAGCCATTGTTACTGTTACTGATTTGGTGGTATGAGTAATCACTGATTTTTTTTTTTTTTGAACAGGTTATGAATAATCACCGATTAGTGTGGTTCATTTTAGTGTTGTAATTGTTGAAGAACTCGGTGATTGATTCCTCTCATGTAAGATTGTATTCTATTTTTTTTTCTTTTTTGTTCTTGAATGTGTTGAATTAGTGATACAATTGAGATGGAATGGGTTGATTGATTGTTGAATAAAGTAGTTGGAATTCAATTGGCATGTAAGAAGATATGGATCATGATTTTGATATCTATCTAATTATAAAGTTATTGATTGTCTAAAATTTAATGTGTCTATTTCACCTTAAATATTCATTTAAGAAAGCTACGATTTGTCATTTCCTTGTAGCATTGCTATGTAGCAAAAAATTGTGTTTTTGTGTGTATTTTCACATTTGATGTTTCTATTTTCATATTTGGTGGCAGAAGGCAGAAGGCAGAAGGCAGAAGACAGTGCCCTGCACGCGTGTTTCCATTTTTTTCATGTTTTATAAAATGTCTTTTTTGTGTTTTCATTTTTTGGCCTAATTTTTAAAACAGAGTTGCTAAAATAAAAAAAAATCACAGAGACATTTTTATTTTGGCAAAAATTGAAAACAAAAACAGGAAAAAACAAAAACATTCTGCAACATTCATGTCGTATGACAAAAGAGTAAACATGTTGATTCATGTTGTAGATGATTCACAGGCAACATTCTGCAAGATGCAGATGATGTCTGGTATAGTGCTTAACTTGATATTCTATGTCAACTTGTCATGGTGTGTGTTGGCGATTCTAGTATACATGGCAAATGAGTTTAAGGCTGAACACCCACACTAATATTTGAAGTTGCTAATGTTTGATAAGCTTAGGTGGTATCATTAACTGAAGGGTAATACCGTTTAAAGAAAAACAAAAAACTAAAGAGCAATGCAACACAATTTTTTTTTTTCCTTTTTTCTCCATTTTGGGAATTCTATGTGGTAACAAATATTCAATGAACATAATAAAATGACTGCTTATGATTTTCAATAGACAATTACCACTCTTTTCGCCCATGTGTTTGAAAACATGAAAAACTAATATAGTTTTTTTTTTAATCTTGATTTCAATTTCAAGTTAATTTATTAAGAAAAAGAAGCAATCGGATTCAACAACGGACAATGCCATCGAGTGAGACAAAAAATGAGGTGAGACTGCTATTATCTACCTTCAGTTTTAATTATAGTTATTTTTCATTTGGTTAAAAAATTGACCTATATTTGGCTTCATTCATTGATAAATGGCATAGTCAGATCAAAAGGAATGCTTTGTATGTTCGAAGTATTAATTTAAATGACATCAGCCTCAATTAATTCGGGAATCATAGGTAAAATGTGCGACTAGAGAAGTGCCATTTTTTTATAGTAATCTTAAATTGAAACCCGCCATTGCAATCCTTATACCCACTTTCTAAAATCACAAATTTGATTGTAACACAATCTCTAATGCAGCTATATTTAACTATGTGGAAAACTTACTCTTTAATTTATAGAATTTTTAAGACTATATGTAGAAGCAGCAACCACCAGGACCCAATAAAACGAAGCAAAAACCATAACTAATAACTTCAAACACACCTCCCTTTTATCGCCTTCACTCTACCATTTTTCCTTTCTCTTCCCATCATTACTATAAAACCTAATAAACTTCGTATACATGTTGCATCATTTTCTCCAAAAAATAGAACAAATTGTAATATAAAAAATTACAAACTTTATAGAGTAATTCACAAAGATTGAATTATCAGTTTGCTATGGCCCATTGAGAAATCCCGGATGAATAATATCATAAACACTGACTTGAAGTGAAAATAAAAACTTCACTAATCAAACACCCGCTATGAATTAATGAACATAACCATTGATTTTAGAAATGGAAGAAACATAACCATTGATATAGTTTGGGACCCAAAACATGACTGCTCTGCTAGAGTATTGGCTGCAAGAACAAAAATATTTTTACACAAATATGGGTGAGCTACTGGAATGTATTAGGTCTAGATACGATTACGACAATTGAAATTCACGGGTGTCCAACCTTAAGGATGAACCACTCGACATTCTACGTGTTTGATCATTAAATATCCATTTTATATTCCGAAAAATGAAATTTGTATTAAAGATGCTAAACAAAGCATAGATACAACACTACAGCAAAACAGGTCATGAAAGAAGCAATAGGTAGCAGAACATCCAATGCAACACAAAAGAATTTATGGGGAAGTATAGGCCTTGGTCAGTACTTCCCCACAAATTCATAACCTGAACAACCAATGGAAAGTAAGCATTACAAGAGAAAGCATTGCAAGGAGAAAGTAAGGCAATACGGCGAGGAGAAAGTGAGGCAATACGGCGAGGAGAAAGCCCAGGAAAAGACCCCAAAAATGCAGAGGAAGAAGGATCAAAACAGAGTACTTGATGACCGGGCTGCTTGATGGATCCAAGGAGAAGATTATAACAAGCAGTTGTGTGGTAAGTCCCATAACTGCAACATTCTAAGATTAGGAGGGGAACTCTTGAACTTTCAGTTGTATTCTAGCTGGATTTGGGTGTAGTAGTGAACTTCCTGAGGTGTGGGATTCACAATTTAGTTTACAGATATTACCAAAAGGAATAACTAAGGAAATGAACGTTCAAACCTCCATATCAATGACCCAAGGATTATTCCAATCAACATGATTGGTAAGCAAAAAATCACATTGCTCCAACATAATAGAGAACAAAATAGCAAGTAATGGCAAATCAATTCATGTCTATGAGATTGTTTAAATGCAATGAAGTAGACAAAAAATTTAGAACATCAAGAGAACAAATACTCAACAGTGTGATGTACGCATGCTTAGGCAAAAGGACCAGTTTGAGCAAACACTTCCAATCAAACATACATACCACAGTTTATTCAAACATAGATAATTGCAATATTAACTTCAGAAATACAGCTGGATCGAAATCACAAACCCAGTTCACTACTACACCCAAATCATCAAATAGAAATAAATTCTCCACATTTTAATCTAAAGCCAACCCAAAGAAATCAACACTTAACAGCATTGCACTTCATTTTGGGTTTGGTTTGGCCCATTACTAATGGGATGCCTACTGCTATGCATCGGTAGATGCATTTCCAAGTCAACTATAATGGGATATTTGAATATGGCGATTGCCATGTCTATCAGTGCATGGTGGCAGCTTTGCAAATTGAAGACTCAGAAGAAATCAGATGGTGTATCAAACAATAAAACGCAAAACGGTAATATACAACTAAATCAAAGAGAATGCAATTCCGAATGTGTGCACTTGACACCATCATTAACTGACTATTCAGCCTTTCTGGGGAAATTATCTTTCCGCTTCATTTTAAATAACAGTCTTTTCTTCCACTTACATTCTGAGCAATTACACAAAATAATAAAAGAACACAAAGAGAACAAAATGTGCAAGAGAAACTCATTATCAATCAGATTCTCATGACGTATCAAAAACTGCGTCCAATAGATACTGAGATCTTCAAACTCTTCGAATTTCCATTAAAATTGTAACATTTGAATCCCACACCTCAGGAAGTTTATGTTTTTTGATTTCCTTTCTCAAGAGTTTCTCAGCTATCAAACAAAGCAAAGAGTGATCATATGAACCCAAGAAGTTGGGTTTCATTGGAGAGTTGTGTGGACAATTGATTTTTTTTTTCTTCTTTTGATTTCTATTTTTACACATAATATTAAGATGAGGATAGTTGTGGGTTTTTGATTGGTGATCAACTAAGGTCAACGAAATGTAAGAGTGAATTGAAAATTATTAAAATATTAAGGGGGCAAATTGTTCAATTTTAAACTAGAAAAACTTGATTGAAACAAAACCCGGGGAATTTTGTAATTAACCCAATAAATAAAGAACATATGGAATAGATTTTTTTTTTTTTCAAGAATATGCTTAGCCAAATGGACTTTTGGGGTAAAATCATATATTCTAAAGCTAGACGCTAAGAACCCAGCACAAGCAAGGAACATGCAGACTATAAAGACTATAAAGTAAATAAACAGGGGGAAAAAAAACAAAAACAAACCAGTAAATGAAAATTGTAAGAATAATGCTACATGAACTTAAAAATTAGACTTGATAAACGCAACTATTGAATAGGTAATAGGTCCCAATAAATACCGGGACCCACAGTGATATGTTCAACTGTCTGAATTTTTAAAAACTGTTATAAATTCATTTGACATTATCTTTTTGAACCAAGATTTTGTCTTATTCACCATTGCAGTTCTCTTTGAAAAAGCTTTGATTTTTTTTGGGGTGATTTTGTGTTCCAATTATCCCGAAATTTTATCTTCTTCACCATTTCAGTTTTCTTCGAAAAGGGTTTTGGAGATTTTTGTCTGCAACAATTTATTATTTTTGGTGGTTTTGTGTACCAATCCGTCGGATGGGCTTCCTGAAATCTTTGTGTGATGGCATGCACGTACATCTCGTAGATTTGGTCTACTATATCCTCATTGTCAGCTTTAAGTTGTCACAATTTGTCTTAGTTCATGAACCGCAGCCTTGAATCTGTCTTTTCCTCCATCGTTTGAGCAACCAACACCTTAAGCTTATGTATTCATGTATCATTATCGATCAATTTCATCATGAAATTTGTGACCTGTGTGCCCAAGTATGAATCAACTGAAGGGTTTTCTTGTCGCAATCCTGGGTATTGTTCGTGCTGGTTATCCTATCATAACCCTTGCTCCTAATGTTTATTAAAACTGTTCCGAGCCCTTAATTATCTTTCGAAAGCTCCATAATTTTTGCATTATTATTTTCATCTTTTTGCTACAGCTCAACGACAAGTCTCATTACTTCATCTCTTTCTATGGTTTTCTCCTAATTTTTATGTTCATGTCGATCAAATTGTGTTTTTGACTGTGTTTGTGTTCCTTCATTATCCGTCACATCTAACAAAGCATTCAGAGGCTGCATTTGATGCTTCTCAACTCCAACTTTATCTCCTTCGTCATCAGTATTGCATGGCGTATTGTTACCATCCCATTGAATCCCGGTATCATTTTTGTTGGCATTGAACATGATCTTGTGTATAAAACTCATCATCTTTATGTTCATCGGGGTAGCTTGATGTTTTTGATTCAACATTGTCATTCATCATAACCACATCTGTTTTATTTTCGGACCCTCTCTTGCTTCTTCGTGGTATGATAATCAATTTATTTTTTTTAGTATTTTTCAATTTTTTTAATAAATTGAAAAACATAAATAAATAAAAAAGAAAGAAAGAAATGGTGACAAATATATGTGACAAAACAATGTGATAACATACTGTGCCATTAAAAAAAATAACAATTTTTTGTAGAAGAATTGCATAGAGTATTTGGTTAATTACTACAAAACTTACATCCTTAGACTTGAGTTTTTTCTGATTTTTTTGTTTTATTATTCTATTCAATGTTGACAGACTTCATTTCAGAAATCAACGTGATGCACTTGAATTGTCGGGGAAAATTATGGACGTGTGCTTACAAAGTCAAAGTCAAAGTCAAAACAGCAATAAAAAAAACCATATTTCCAATAAAAGAGGATTAAATTACACTGACAACCCTGTAGATTGGTCTAATTACAAAGACACTCCCTCAATTTTCTGAAATTTCACTGACACCAAAATAAATTGACACAAAATTACAATATTTCAGTAATTTCTCAAAACTATTATTGTCTTGTGACTAGAAAGATTGCACTCACCATTTCACTAAAAAAATGAATTTTACAAATCAACTAAATTATCTATTACAATAATGTGACAACAAAGAATGAATTTTCTATTTCAACAAAATTGATCCCAAATTAAAAAGATCCCTAAGAATTATCAACTTGTACACAGTGATATTCGCATATTTGTATTACAGGAACTCAGTAATGTGACAGTATAAAGAGTGAATTAATAACGTGACAACAAAGAGTAAATTCATTATAATACAATAAACGCAATTCAAAATAACACTTTTCTCAAAAATAAACAACTCTTCCACAACTAGGTTCTCAGATTTGCAAGAGTTGGATAAATATTATGAAATTATACAACTCAATAATATATTCTTATATTGTGACATACAAGAGTGAATATTATTTATCCTAATTTGTTATTCAAATTTGAACACCGTGAAATTAACATAATCAACAAGGCATAATAAAAACTAGGGTTTCTGTATCAATCGCATAAGGAGTTTTATAAAAAGAAAATTAAAAACAATATTGTTTTTTATTTGTAGTCGTTGAGTATTAGAGAATAAAATAGAATTTAATGGGGGTGAAGGAAGTATACTAGTAGTGGAAGCTTCAAACCAGTATTTTGGCGATGGATGCTCTGTTCTTTATTTTTCTCTACCACAATGAAGTTATTTTTTTACTTTTAATTACACTAGTTAACGCACATATGCATTGCACCTAAATTATTTTGAACATCACATATCTATAGAACACTTCAGTCTTATTACCACCCATGTTAATTGCATTAGCCATTGATCGGTGGGGGTTAAGTTTATGCAAAATTGAATATGACAACCTATGCAGCCAAAGGCTAAGCACAAGAGATAAAACCCTAGCTTATGCGGCCCAACTTGGGACTGATTGCAGCCTATGCAGCCATTCTCAAGATTCGCACCATCATCTCTTATTTGCTTGCCCTTACTCAAGGTTCATCTGGTGGTATCTGATGCTTTTATGTGGTGAACAATGGCAAACTATTTCATGGCAACCATTGCTTGATCAATTTGTTCAAACATGGAAGGGTAAATCCATGCTTAGAACCCTTCAAAAGCTATGCCTCTCTGTATCCGTTTACTCGATTTGGAGAGAAAGGAACTCAAGACTCCATAGCCACAATCCAAGAACTCTAAAGTCATCTTGCATACTATTGTCCAAACCATTAGGGACAGAATGTTTTCTCTTAAAATGTAAGAGCACTCCAAGGAACAAAAGATTACTTCTAACCTGGCAGCTTCCCAGTTCTTGCCAGCTATGATGTCCAAGTTTGTTTTGCATTGAATTGTATTTGGCTTGGGCTAATTCCCTTGAGGTACTAAGCTAAAGCTTGGTACCTGTTAGGAATTCTCCATTCTTTTGCTCATCAATGGAGTTTCATTGCTTGTATTAGCTTTTGTTTTGATGTACATCACAGATATTTCACATGAATGAAAACTTTTTACTTTCCAAAATTTTTTTTTTTTTGATTATGACAACACAATTAACAAGAAATGCATCCATTCCGCTAAAGTTGTGCACCATCCTTTTTTTTATTATTTATATAAATTTACCTTTTTATAATGTTATTTTGCTTAAAGGATTCATTATCACAATCATGATTTAATTTATGTATATTGGTTCCTTTTCAATTTCAGAAGTAAGGAACATTTGGTGATTCTATTTATTATTATTACTTGATACTTGTGTTTCTATGAGAGCTAATGGTATTGTGAAAATTAACGGTTTATCTCAATAGCATATGTTATCTCAATTGACAAAGATTTGCATATCTTGTTTCTAACAAAAAAGAGCCCTTCACTTCATCTTGAAGTACATAAATTCAAAGTTTCATTGCCTCTAGTATCCATAAATTTTCTCAATCACGAAATAGGACTTTAACCTATTACACGAAAATACACATGCGAAAATATGTGAGTGAATTTTAAATATTGGAAGAAGAACAGGAAAATCATTGGTACATATTCAATGTAGTCTAATTAGTAAGATAGTTTATCTGCTCGAGATTCTCAAGATAAGAATCTCCACTTAATTTATCTTTTTTGAATACCAAAACTTGTTGCTGATAGTGATATGAAAAAATGAAAGAAATAAAGCAATAGGACATACACTGGCAGTTGAAGGGCCCAAAACAATTAAATGATTATCAGTTATTAACATGCCGATTTCCTAAGTGTAAACCAAAGTAATTCAATATTGATCTTAAGCTTAACCTAATATTCTTATTAGAAGATACAATTTCATCATTCTTGTACTCTAATAGCTCCTAAACAGGTAGTGGCACCGCCTTGTGCCATAGCTTATAAAAACATGAATTTGATCAAATAATGTCTTTACTATTTATTGCACTTACGATCATTCTAGGACAAAATAGGCAATAGAAAGTGCCAAAAATGTTGTGTAATAATAATATTGCCCAGAGAACTTCTCAAGTATGTTCAACAGCAATGCAGATTCGTTTATTCTCCCAATAAACATCTACAACAACTAACATTGCAATCAGGATTTAAAAAAAACAAAACACCAAGTGCATATAATGAGTGAAAGAGCAATGTAATGAATCCACCCCACGGATATTCATACGAAGAAAGTAGAGCATGGACTAAAAAGAAACGAGAAGTCAGGGAAGAGCAGGAACCGCGTGGGAGGTGAATGAGTTTAATCTTAGTATCCTAGAGAAGATTGGTGATTTAGTTACTAACTGACAACATAATCATATCATACATTTTTCTATAATTCATTTAGAACATAGCCAAAGGTCAAAGCGTGTGCCTATAAGCAAGTTGCTTAAAGCTGCAATTTGATGAACATAAAGTAGTAGTGCAAGCTTCTTTTCTTTGCTCACATGATCCACAAACCAAATTACTAGAGGCAACACTTCCTTTATAACCATAAAACACATAGAGATGTCAAAAGGATGGTTTGAAAGGCGGGAGGGGAAAAAACTCGCCATCGTTCATAAACACCCACAAAATAATGCATACCTAAAAGGAAAATTCTGGATAAAGGAATATGGTACGAGCACCTTTACGGTAAGACACCATTCCGTTAGTACATTGTAAGAAGGTCATGCTTTTGAAAACAAAAACAGTATGGGAGAGCAAGTATAGTACTCTAGCAAGCCAAACAATTCCAGGAAAGAGAAAAAGAATACACAATCTTAAAAAGGGAAAAAAGCTTCAAGAAGAAGACCATCTTTAAAACAATGGTAACTTGTTTATCTCTCCCGCCCCCCCTCCCCCACACACACCAAAAAAAAACATTGTTATCAGTGATTATGATAAAAGCAACAATTTTGAAACCTTCTATTCTTCTGATGGTGGTCTATTTCGCAATAAAGGTTCGACTTAGAGGTCTACAAGTAGTATGGTATACAATGAATTTAAAGAACAACTTGTACTCAAAATACCTCAAACCATTTTTTCCCAGTGTTGCATTTATATCGACTTATGGTTGATCACATCTCTTGCTTCTCGAAGTAGTGGACATAAAAAGGCTAGTTCATTGATAGAGGATCAAATTCATCTCACTTATTTTGGGAACCGAAGGACTTGGAAAAACATATTTGTCTTTTTGGTTTAGATTATCTGGTCAAGGATTTTGTTCATCTTTGTGTTTATGTGAGTGAGTGCGCAAAATCAATGGGCGGCTAGATGTTCCTTATGCTTCATGAGAAAAAGCAAATACCTTGTCAATTATTATATACTACATCATTGATACTGATGTCCTAATCCTCGATGGCGTGATCTTTCTACAATAGTCCTCACAAAAGCAAATATTTGTTCTAGCTTATCAACTCAAATTGAATTTATCAAACATACCAATGAATAACAAAATTGAACTGAATCAAATATATGAAATTTATCACAGAATACCAAATTTCTCTCCAAATATGGAAACTCAGACTAAAATGGCCACAGTCAAGTCTGCATCAAAGAATTTTAAGCTTTACAGATAGACAATATTTATTTGTTTCCTAGATGCAAAAAAAACAAAAAACATTGGAAAACAAGACAGAGAGAAAAGCCTCAATATTTCTACCTAAAATGCAGCTTCCTGATGAGATGGTAAGTGTACATTTTCCACAACTGAAGAGCTTGTGAACTGTTGGAAAAGTAATAATAAACATGACTTTTCATGTTCTAAGAGCTATTTTTATGCATTTAGTTTTTTATATTAGTGGGTCATTAATTTGGTATTAGTGGGGGACAAAGTAATTGTGGTATTTTAATTCTCTAAGTAATGGGGGAGTGGGGTATTTATTATTTTTATTGCATTATGTAATGAGGTTATTTTGTATGTCATGTATTATATATGAAAGTCTATATATATCCTATGTAATACATCAATTTGGATATGAGTAAATAAAAAGAGTTCTTCCTATTTTCAATAGTCTCTTCCAAATATTATTTTTTGTGAGTGTGTGATAGTCCTCTAGATTCCAACAAAGTGGTATCAGAGCTAGGCTTGAGTGTTGAAAAAGAGAGAGTGACATAGAGATGGCGAATGAAATGCTTCCATTTCAAATGCCTCGATTCACCAAAGATAACTATGAGAATTGGTGTATCCACATGAAGGCAATTCTTTGATCTCAAGACTTATGGGAGATAGTAACAATTGGTTTCATAGCACCGGAAAATGAAGCTTCCTTAAGTCAAGCCCAAAAGAAAGTCTTGCGAGCTACAAAGAAGAAAGAACAAAAGGCTCTTGCACTTATCCATCAATGTTTGGATGATGCTATGTTACAGAAGGTTGCTAGTACAACTATATCTAAGCAAACATAAGATGTTTTGAAGACTGCTCATAGTGGAGTGGAAAAAGTCAAGAAAATTCGCCTCCAAACTCTACGAGGTGAATTTGAGGCTTTACGTATGAAAGAATCCGAATTAGTTTCAGATTATTTCACAAGAATCTTGGTGGTTGTGAATAATTTGAGAACTTATGGTGATGATCACTATGATGATACCCGAGTGATAGAAAAAATTCTCCGTTCATTGGACCCCGAGTTTGACTACATTGTCGTAGCCATTGAAGAGTCTAAAGATTTAGACACAATGACGATTGACGAACTCATGAGATCGTTGTTAGCTCATGAAGAATGGCTAGGCAAGAAGAAGCAAGAGTCGTTGGAACAAGTGCTACAAACCAAGCTCTCTTTCAAAGAAAAAGAAAGAAGGTAAGATGGAAGTCAAAAATGTAGAGGTCGTGGACGTGGACGTGGAGGTCATGGAGGACGTGATCGAGGTAGAGGAAAAAACTTTGGTCAAAATACGTCCAACAAAGAAGAAAGAGGTCAAGAATCACATCGTGATAAAGGACGTGGAAGAGGCAACAATTCAAAGTCATATGAAGGGAGGTATGACAAATTTCATATTCAATGTTATAATTGTCATCGATATGACCATTTTACTTCCGAGTGTAAAAATAATTTTGTGGAGGAAAGAGCACACTTTATTAAAGAAAAAGTTGAAGAGGTAGAGCCAACCTTGTTGTTGGCATACAAAGAAGAGCAAAAGGGAGACAAGAACGTGTGGTATCTTGACTCCGGTGCTAGTAATCATATGTGTGAAAATAAAAAAAATGTCTGTGGAGCTTGATGAATTGACAAGTGAAAAAGTCACTTTTGGAGATTCTTCTCAAATTCCGGTCATGGGAAGATGTAATATTTTGATTTGTTTGAAGGATGGAAGACACCAAGTTATTTCTAATATTTTTTATGTGCCAAACATGAAAAATAATATTTTGAGCTCGGGACAACTCTTAGAGAAATGTTATGATATTTGCATGAAAAATCATAATCTTTCAATAACCAACAAGGTTAAGGATGTCTAGAAAGAAGATGGTGAAAGGATTGCCTTCTATCAACCACTCAGATCAACTTTGTGAGGGATGTCTAATTGGAAAGCAAGCTAGAAAGAGCTTTCCCAAAGAATCCATTTCAATAGCAACCAAACCACTTCAACTTGTTCACTCGGATGTTTGCGGCCCTATAGACCCACCATCATTTGGTAAGAACCGGTATTTTCTTCTCTTTATTGATGATTTTAGCTGAAAAATATGGGTTTTTTTTCTAAACCAAAAATTGGAGGTGTTTGGTGTTTTCAAAAAGTTTAAGGCTTTGATTGAAAAACAAAGTGGGTAGGAAGTTAAGGCAATTAGATCCGATAGAGGAGGTAAATTCACATCAAATGAATTCAAAAAATTTTGTGAAGAAAATAGAATTTACCATCCTATAACGGTTCCAAGATCACCACAACAACATGGTGTTGCCGAAAGGAAGAACCGAACCATTTTTGACATGGCTCAGAATATGTTGAAGAGTAAAAAAGTGCCCAAAGAGTTTTGGGCGAAAGCTATTAATTGTGCCATCTACTTGTTAAATCGGTGTTCCACTAGAAATGTTCAAGACAAAACACCACAAGAAGTATGGGGAGGAATCAAACCAAATGTTTCTCATTTGTGGGTCTTTGGAAGTGTACGCTATGCACATGTGCCGGATGAGAAACAGACCAAGTTAGACGACAAGAGTGAAAAATTTGTCTTCATTAGATATGATTTAAGAAGTAAATGTTACAAGCTTTATAACTCAAGTAATGACAAGATAATCATTAGTAGAGATGTTGAGTTTGATGAAGAAGATGAATGGGAATGGAACACTCCACAAGAAGACTATGATTTTTTTACATTCTTTGAAGAAGAGGAGGAACCCAATGAGATCATGGAGCAACTCCTTTATTCTCCTCCGCCATCACCGCCATCTTCAGAATCACCCACCAATGTGCAAGCATCTCCATCATCATCTGGAGCAAGTTCAAGTGAAAGGTCACTTCGCATGAGGAGTCTTCGAAATATTTATGAAGAAACCAAAGAGGTAACTCAAAGATTTAGTAATCTAACGCTATTTTTTCTATTTGCCGATTGTGATCCCACAGGCTATGAGAAAGCGGCACAAGATAAGAAGTGGAGAAGTTCCATGGATGAAGAAATTGAAGCTTTTTAAAGAAATGAAACATGGGAACTTGTCACACTCCCTAGAGGACAAAAGGCCATTGGAGTGAAGTGGGTGTACAAGACATAGAAAAATGCCAATGGTGAAGTGGAGAGGTACAAAGCAAGGTTGGTTGCAAAAGGCTATAGTCAAAGACCGGGTATTGACTATGATGAGGTATTTGCACCTGTTGCTCGTTTGGAAACAATTAGATTGATTATTTCTTTAGCCGCTCTAAATGACTGAAAAATTCATCAAATGGATGTAAAGTCCACTTTTTTGAATGGTTTTCATGATGAAGAGGTGTATGTTGAACAACCCTTGAGTTATGTTGTGAAAGGGCAAGGAGAGAAAGTCTTAAAATTAAAAAAAGCTTTGTATGGTTTGAAGCAAGCACCAAGGGCTTGAAATAGTAGATTTGACAAGTACTTTCAAGCAAATAATTTCACCAAGTGTCCCTATGAACATGCTCTTTATGCAAAAGTGAATGATAATAGTGATATACTCTATGCTTGTTTGTATGTGGATGACTTGATCTTCACAAAAAATTGTCCAAGAATATTTGAAGATTTCAAAAGAGAATGGCTAAAGAATTCGAGATGACCGACATTGGGCTTATGTCATACTACCTTGGCATTGAAGTGAAGCAAATGGAGGAAGGTATTTTCATCACTCAAGAAGGTTATGCTAAAGAAATTTTGACAAAATTCAAGATGCAAGATTGTAAGCCGGTATGCACACCCGTTGAATATGGTGTAAAATTGTCAAAGTATGAGGATGGAGAGCATGTGGATTCCACCCATTTCAAGAGCCTAGTGGGAAGCTTGAGGTACTTAATATGCACAAGGCTGGATATTCTTTTTGGTGTTAGTCTTGTAAGTCGCTAAATGGAAGTTCCTACCATGACTAATTTGAAGGCGACGAAAAGAATTCTTAGATACATCAAAGGTACACTTGATTATGGACTGTTTTATTCTTGTTCTAACAATTTCAAACTTGCGGGTTATTGTGATAGTGATTGGACCGGAGATATGGATGATAGAAAAAGTACTACCGGATATGTTTTCTTCATGGGAGATACCGCATTTGCTTGAAGTTCAAAGAAAAAACTCATTGTGACTCTTTTGACTTGTGAAGTCGAGTATGTAGTGGCTACATCATGTGTTTGTCAATCCATTTGACTTAAAAATTTGTTGAAGGAGCTTCATTTGTCTCAAGAAGAATCAACAGAGATCTTCATTGACAACAAATCGGCACTAGCGTTGGCAAAGAATTCGGTGTTTCATGATCGTAGTAAGCATATTGACACAAGGTTCCATTTCATTAGAGAGTATGTGACTAAGAAAAAGGTGAAGCTCAAGTTTGTGAAGTCTCAAGATCAAATTGACGATATTTTCACTAAGCCCCTCAAAGAGAATGTATTTTACAAATTGAGAAGTTTGCTTGGAGTTGAGAAGAAAATTCATGCTTAAAGGGGGTGTTGAAAAAATAATAATAAACATGACTTTTCATGTCCTAGGAGTTATTTTTATGCATTTAATTTTTTGTATTAATGGGTCATTAATTTGGTATTAGTGGGGGATAAAGTAATTGTGGTATTTTAATTCTCCAAGTAATGGAGGAGTGGGATCTTTATTATTTTTATTATTGCATTATGTAGTGGGGTTATTTTGGATGTCATGTGTTATATATGAGAGTCGATATATATCCTATGTAATACATCAATTTAGATATGAGTGAATAAAAAGAGTTCTTCCTATTTTCAATAGTCTCTTCAAAATATTATTTTTTGTTAGTGTGTGATAGTCATCTAGATTCCAACATGAACTGGATTCTCCTTTCTAAACCGCAGCTACACTGTGGCTTTAATTAAGTAATGTTGGAGAAGTAGGCTTCTTCAGCGAATTCGAGTCCAAAGACTAAAAATCATAATTGTGAAGCTTCTTCGCTATCTTATCTGACAATGACTCTCTTTTCTCTGTGTGTCCAGCCATACTAGCAATATCCAATGCAAAAGCTAAAGAGATTAGTAATATTCAAAATTAAAGATTAAAGGGAGAGAAATTCCACTAAATTATTTAAATATATGGAACAAGATAAATAAAAAGCAACCACACAGAATTAGAAGGTCACAATTTACACCGAAATTGCAACAAAAACAACAACAAAATTGAAGTTTATTTTTATTTCTTAGAAAAAACATATAAAGCCAAATATGTAACCATTTTTTTCCTCTATTCAACTTAATACTTGAACCACAACAATATTGCAGATGTTATCAGGATATATATCAATATGTATGTATGTGTAGAAAACCGTGGTTGAATGTAAATATATATTGTAGATCATGAAGGTTGCAAATTTATTCAGATATATCCCCACCATGGCCATCTACAGTAGAGCATGTGAAAAAAAAAACACAACAAAAAATTGCTACCAAGATGAATAAGTAGCAGAATCATAATAAGTCTTTCAAAGCACGAGGCATTTAATTGTTTTCATTTGAAATAGCAAAGATGCTTGCTTACATTATCCTTTCATCATTTGTATTGATATCCACAAGTTTCCTGAGGTTGGAAATTAAATACCACGCTCAATTATAAGGTAGTCAAATAATATGAATGACCACGTCAACTGAAATGAAGTCCAATAAAATAGTACAAAAAATTGAGTCCAATGAAGTGCTCAAGATTGATAACTCAGAGATGTTTGATAATGCAATATAAGAAAACTCATGACACGAGAAAGGAATCTAGGGCATGTCCATTCAAATAATTCATTTTCTCTACAAAACAATTTCCATAATGCATATGGGGATTACTTTTCTTGTTTCTCAGTACCACTTTATTTCATGCCATTAGTGCTAACGCTTAACTATTTAGAGACAAGAAAACAAATCAGAAATTGCAAATCTCACCTCAAAATCGACTAATCTTTTAGAGAGCACCTCAATCAGAAAGGGAAAAACAGCATCATTAGTTAGGATCTTACTGGCATCTTTGTTGGCTTTTAAGTTTATTAATGGAACTTCAAACATACATAATATACCAATTCTCCCACCATTCTGCAAGAAAGTAGCATCTACATATATCAGATTTACCATATACATTATACACGAGAGGTGGCCACAAGTGGTGGAAATAGCTTCCCCTTCCAATTCTCATCAGCACACATTGTCGTACCGAATGTGTCTTTTTTAATTCTCTCCAACGCAATTAATCATCCTCTGATAGACACTTCGGTTGTGTTCATTGTCGTCGCCACAGTGACATAAAAATTCTAGTGGGAGATGTCAGAGCGTCCAAGTGAAATTGCAACCAATAATATAGGGAATATGAAAATTTGGAAACTGAAGCATTGGCTTTAGCTTGACATTTATTTCTAGAATTTGTAGGGACTTGTCTGCAAAACCTTTAAACCATAACTCTGATACCAAAAATTGTAACAACCCAACCCCTTATATTAAATGGTTCACCAAGAGCCCTCCTTATTTACAGACCGTGTTATTAATCCTAAAACTATGACACACACACATATAATCTTTAAAAAAAACATAAAGACAAGTCCCCTACAATGACATCCAATCGACCCTCTAAAGTCAATAGTGGACTCATCGCATCCTTATGGTTTTCCTAAAAAGTTATTATGACCAATAGTGAGAGCAATGATTCAATCAATAAGCATGAGCAAAATAGAAGATAATAACAACATTTTAATTATTTAGGAACAACCTTAACAATACCAATAGTCAAATCACCCTTCAGCTCATAAACCTTGTTCGTATACATCATATAGACTAAACTTGTATATACCACATACACAAAATATGCTGCACAAATAATTACTTTCACATAATTAAATTATACCATACAATGATTACCCCTCACACACACACACCCCTGGCTACACAAGGAATTCAAGCCATACAAATATTTCTTGTCACTTAGACGAATCAAGCCCAATAAATGATTCTCATCACTTAGACGGCTCAACCACATAGACAAATGTCACTTAGATGATCCAACCACATAGCTAATTCCTGTCACGTAGATGACTTGTATCAATTCCCATCATGTTGACACATCAAATCACATAATTATTTTATGCCTCATCGTATGGATGGATCAATCTCATAACTATATTCACCACACACATAGTCAACTCGACTCGTATTGTAACACCCCAAAATACACATTGGCGGTATTACTATTTAGAGACCATTTACAATCATGAGAGCAACTACATAACTTCATATTCAAAAAGAATTTACTTCATCATTCAGGCATATACAATAACATCCAAAAGAATATGCCC
>CM042195.1:27197621-27212163 GCA_023539305.1 Ilex asprella
AAAATATACTATCCCTTGTTCGAACTCCAGTGAACGATAGTGGTTGCATTACCAAATGACAACCCACTACAAGTGTTAGGAAACCATTTCACCCCCATTAGGGTAGACTAACCTCTAACACTCTACGGCATCTCTCGAAGGTAATCCAAGTCCATCACAACACCCATACAATGAGGAAACCAAGAATATGCTCAATTCACAACAATTTCACAAATATAGTAAAATCCCCAATTTTTCTCACATGTGTCATATAATCAAATATTCCAAGAAAATATGCAAGAGATCATCATTTATATTATTTTGATGTACAATATTCAACACTAAAGTTTTGAAAACAAGAATGAAGAACAATTTAAAGAAAAGTTCATCTCTCTTAGAATCTAAGATTTTTAAGCAAGAAAAAGGATTCAAGGGTTAATTAAACAATAATATTGTTTAAATCATGGTAGTAATCACAAGGTATTAAGAAACAATGATTATATACCATACATGTATAATTTAAAGTGAAAAGATTACATATATATATATGCCCTAGCCTCAATGTAAGTGAATGAGAGAAAACTCCCTACCTTAAATCTTGAAGAACTAGGGCTTGGATTCTTGAATATACCCGTAATCTCTTGTAATTTTCCTTTGATCTTGAGTTCTCTCCCTCTCTCTCAAGTTATCTAGGGTTTAGAATGAGGTATGGACGACTAAGGAGGCGGCCTAACGTATTTATAGGCTCAAAAGTCGGACCAACGTCGCGATTTAAAACATTCAGATTTTTATCGGGTGTACCGGTACCCGGTACCGATACCAAAAACCTTCTGGAATCGGGGTACCGGTACCCAGTACCGGTACCAAAAATTTTCTGGAATCGGGGTACCGGTACTCGGTATCAGTACCATTTGGTACCGGTACCCGGTACCGGTACTACACTGCAGACAGATTCTTCCTCCGTCTTCCAAGTTTCCAATGCACTTCATATTACCTTTTCCAAGGTTTTTCGACCTTCCGGATTCAATGGAAACATTATTTTGACCTAGAAGCATTTAGAAATTTATCTAATAACTAATTCCAATCCCCAACGTCTTTGAAACTTAACTTCCCAAATTCATTTGTTTCCCAATCATTCTTTTTTAATATTTTAACCTATGTGATTCATTCTTACATCATTATACATATCCTCATTTTCACACTAGTTATCTATCATATAACTATATACATTTATAAAAGAAAATGCGGGGTGTTACACGTATGCATATTTTCCATCATGCGGTCAACCCAAGTCATGAAGGCTTACTACGTCACTTAGACAACTTCTATCACACAATATTGTTTTATTGCTCAGTTGTTAAATCTTTAAAAAAAATCACAACATAAACATATAAACAAACTTAAATATTTATCAAAAAAAACGATGTAGGATAATACACCTACCTCGAGTAAAAATCTACCACAATGTCAAACCTTTAGCCAGGTCCATTAGCAAGAAATAAATATGCTCTACAGATCCTTGATAATTGCCTTAAAATTTCAATGAAAATAATCAACTCGAACCAATTAAAATAATCAACTCGAAATAATTAAAATAATCAAATCAAACCAATTAAAATAATCTATTTAAACTCATTAAAATAATATGTTTACCTATGTGGTGTTTGTTTGGCAGGATTAGAGATTCAGTGGGGGATTGGGTTAAAATAGTCCTGGAGCCCACATATCTCAGCTTTGGATGCAAAAAATCTCATGGGATAATCATTAGGCTTATTCTCCTCGGCCCGAAGTAAATGACCTTAATAATCCACTTTGAGCTGGATATCTTAAACCCACAGGTGGTGTGGGGTTCTTTGTTCGTCAATAGGATTGAAGATCAATTTACCATGCTACCCCTGAACAGTTTTCTTCACCAAGCACTTTAGCAGCCTGCTACCATTGTGTTCTCTCTCCGGTGAGTGGGTTTTATACCTACAAATTGAGTATTTTTGGCTTGATGAAATTATAAGTTTTCAAATATTTTATGTTTTTTGTGTTTTGATGTTATTTTGTAGGGATTATCATGTGGAAGGAAACAAGAACATTTGGAAGGAAACAATGTCAATTTGGAGCCTAAGTGTTGAATTTTTGAAGGCAAAGTAACAAGGGAAGACACTAAGCTTAAAAGGGATCAGTGCCCTTGCGCCACAAAGGCAGTAACTCTGTGCCCCAATGCTAATTTTCAGCACAGCTGCACTTGTGTTGGCTCTGTACGCTAATTCGAGCGAGTTCGAGCTTTTTTTTTATTAGCCGAAATTGGAATCTAATGTCTCCTATATACTAGGGTTTGAGTAGGAATATAAATATACTGATTTGGGGGTTGCTAACATTAGAAAACACCAAGGATTAATATAAAATTGAATTACACACTCAACTTGAACTTTTTAATTTCTACTCAACTCTAATTACTTGATACTCTAGGCCATGTACCCTATTTACATAGGTCATACATATAATGCATAATATTATATTAAAGTACCATTACACCCACTAACTCTAGTAACCTCTACAATATTAAAACACCATTATTTGGGAATTAACACCACAATAATATTCTTGTATTCCACTACTGACATATTACTTGCCCACTAACACACCTAATTAACACACCTTAATATTATAATAAACACTATAAAACAAGTTTATTTTTCAACACCCCCTCTTAAACTTGATTTTGCACCTCCAAGCCTTTATCTTGCAAATCTCTTCATGGTTGAGGGGCTTCATGAAATTATTGGAAACTTCTTGAACTTGAGTACCACCTCCTTCAATAGCAAAAATCATCAAAGTCATCTCCTTTGCAGTATAGGGCTTATGATCAATTTGCACATGGTCATACATTATCTTCAATTTGTTCATTGTCTTCTTCTCATTTCTGCATTTGCACTCATTTTTCTTGAACTTCTTACATTTCTTGAATTTTCTTTGGGGTGACTTTCTTGAACCAAAAAATTCTTCCATATTTATCCAACTTGTGTCACTTAAAACATTCTCTACACCAAGTTGTAAATAACAATTAGTGAATTTTTCAAGAAATATATTACCTTGAACATGGTTCTCAACAAGATGACATTCACTTTCATGCTTGATTGCAAAAGTATTTTCCATGGTCGCTACTGTATAAGATCCCACTTTAACCTCCTTAATCACATAAGGATCCTTGATTTCTTCTCCATGCTTTACAAATTCTTTTTCTTCCACTTTTTGAGTTGCTTCTTCAACTTCATCGTTTTCTTCGTCCTCTCTATTCTCTTGAATTTCAACTTTAACTTTTTCAACTTCTTTCACTTCATCAAGATGATGTTTTTCTTGATTCTCCATTAGTGTATCTTCAAAATCACTTTCTTCTTTTACATACTCATATTCTTCAAAACATTGTACCCAATACTCCTCGGATAAAAATTCACCTTCATGTTTGGATATTACACACTCTATCATCTTCCAAACATGATTTGGAGAACTTGAATCTCCTACAAGTTTCCAAATCTCATGATGAATCGCCTTCTTAAGAACTCCAAGTGTCTTTTCCTCTTTCTTCTCTCAGATTCTTCTAGGCAAGCCATTTCTTGGCTTTTCTTCAATCACATCCCATAAATCACATGCTTTGAGATAAGAAGGTAGAGTAGTCTTCATTCTCTTGAAATTAGAGAACCTCAACTTTTCTCACCAAAAATAAATATTTGGTGAATCTTCTATGATCATTAATCGCGACGATCTATCAAGACTTCAAATATTGTACTAGCTCTGAAGATGAGTTATCTAGACTTTCATAATCAAAAGCTGGCTCTGAATGGGAGTTATCTTCCAGGATCCGTACTGGCTCTGATACCAATTTGTTGGAATTACTACAACAAGAAAATTACTCTGATATCACTTTGTTGGAGTCAAGAGGACTTGAAATAAAATGGAAGGAAGTAGAGAAGGATATGAACACTCAAAGAAAAAATAATTTTCATACAAGTTGATTACAATCACACACTCAACTTGAACTTTTTAATTTCTACTCAACTCTACTTACTTGATACTCTAGGTTATGTACCCTATTTATATAGGTTATACATATAATCCATAATATTATATTAATGTACCATTACACCCACTAACTCTAGTAACATCTACAATATGAAGACACCATTATTTGAGAATTAACACCACAATAATATTCTTGTCTTCCGCTACTTGCATATTCCTTGACCACTAACACACCTAATTAACACACCTTAATATTATAATAAACACTCTAAAACAAGTTTATTTTTCAACAAAAACATTATTATAAATTCTTAGTCAATCAAATTCCATTCAACCAACCACTCTAAACGTCAAAAAATTAAAAAAAAGTACAAACTAAGAATATTAAATCATCTCACTAATCAAAAAAACAAAATTAAATAAAAAACCATGAATCAAACTTAGATTAATACCTTACATTTGAACATCAAAACAATTCTGGGAGACAAATAATATTTCCATAAATGTACACATAAATTAGATTTTCTAGGAACAAAAGAAAAAAGATAGATTTATCTTATTCACAAAACTCATATTAAATTAATCAAACCTTAAGTAATAATTAAATTAGAATTACCTTGCTCGCATATACACATAATACTTATACACACCTACAATAACAGACACAAATCTACTCTTCTACAAAATTAATCCACAAGAAACATATAACTCAAATTGACTAAATCAATAAATCATAAATATTTGTTAAATCCACAAATTCATTCAATTGTAAAAATGCCAAAATCTGATACATATAAATGTATAAGATCTCCAATATTTTTCCCCTTTATTCTATACTTAAATTGATCCAAGTAGACCTACATTAATCAACTTTAAAACCAATACATGGCATAAGATTTAAATAATCAAGTAGAACTACATTAACAAACTACAAAACCAATACATGACATAGGATTTAAATAACCCCTTATTAAACTCTCAAATTTCACTATTTTCAAGTAAATTCACATTAATCTACTTCAAAATCAATCGGTTGACGGTAAAAATCAGTATGTATAGATAACACTTGATCAAATATTTGATTTTAATTTCATTAACAAACTCTAACTAAGCACAACATGAAAATTAAAAATTTCTATTGCTTTGAAAATTACCTAGCTATTCTCAAAAGTAAAAAAAAACCTAGTGACATGAGAGTCGAGTAGACACGATTGCCAATTGAATTCAACCACAGCAGAAATTTTCTACCAATTAGCATCAAATCAAGAAAAGAAAAGCACAATTTTTGTTAACCATATAGAGAAGAGAAAAAAAAATCTAAAATAGTTTAATTGCATAACCAAAAATTGTGCGTGTGAAAAACAAGATTTGGGAAGGGTATTGTCATTGTGCGCAGTGAGATGTGTGTGAAAAAAGTAGTGTGACTGTTTGTGTTTTTGTTTGTTGTGTCTGTGTGTGGATGTGTGTTTTGTCTCTGTATGAGTTAGTATGAAGACGGAGAGAGGAAGAATGTAACTGTGCATGTGTTACTATAGAGAGAGGGAGATTAACTGGATCCATTGCAGAGAAGAAGGGTTGATCTATGGTGGGTGGATCCATGAGAGAGAGAGAAGAGTGAAAATTAAGATTGATCGTGAGTCACTGGTCATCGATGGTGGTTTGTTGAATCACCGTTGGTGGCTTCATTGGCGGAAAAGAAGAAGGTTCATGAGACATAGGGAGGGAGATGTTGGTTGAAGATTTGAGATTGGAAGATAGAGAGAGGCAAAAGTGAGATTGAGATGGATTCCATCAAAGAGGGCAATGTCAAGCTTTTTGAAGCGCGGAAGCCTTCAAAACTACGTCTAACAGATGGAAGATTTGACCAACAACTTGTTACTAAGAGAGACCAAGAATAGAGACACTCTTGCAACTATAATTTTTATGAAGAAGCTCACATTTTCCTTTTCATGCAGCATTCTTTGTAGCATTCATGACAATCTCACTATGAAAGCTTTCTTTGATGATTTCACAATAGATTTTAAAGTATTTTGGTATGTTTTTGTTGGAAATTTTTCATATTGGATTTTAATTAATTTATAGTTAATTTTGAGTTTGTGAGAAACGGGTTGAATTTATGGTCCAATGAAATGAGACCAGTATTATTAAGTAATCTATTTTTGATGGACTTATGTACATCTCTTTAATTGATGCGGTTAAGTGTAAGTCTTAATCTAATTGTGGCTCGTAATGGAAGAGCCCATTCGATTTCATTATAAATAGCAAGTTAAGTCCCCTCTCCACTTTATAACCTAATTTTGGCTTGTCCCATTGAGAGCTGCCTATTGATTTGAAGAAAGAGAGGAAGACATTTCCCTTCCGTAAAAGAAACACGAAAATCAAGTATCATGATTCACACAAGTATGTTCTAAACATTATAATTTAGGTGTTCTAGGACCTATCGTATATGAATTTAGGACCAAATAAAAATTGTATTACAATTTTATGATTCAAGCCTAGAGTTCAATTTTTTGTATCACTGTCCATGGTTGCGATTAAAGCAAGACGGTGTTGATCAAAAGCAACAATAGAAGGCCAAAAAATACATTGGCGGCTGTAGATAATTATCCAAGTCGACACCGTCAAAGCCAATAGATTTTTTTGATTGCCCTCAATCTTCCACCTTTTTTGCATCATTGGGATTCTAAAAAAAATTGTCATATAAATATAGATTCTAAATCCAAGAGATTTGATTGGATTATAGAAAATATATAAAATTTAATTAAGGGCTTTGTTTTGGATTGGATCTAAATATCAAATAAATTTTGTACTCAAAATTCATTTAATATTTTTTAATGTTATAATATTGGGGTTTCTATTTCAATTGATTATGTTATATTTGGTCAACCTATAAAATAATAATTAATTATTTATGGGTCTTGTTGACGAATAGACATAAATTTTACCCGTATAAATTATTGAAATGAATCAATTATTTTCTCATCTTGATGCAACTTTGATTAAATTTTATAATTTACAGAGAATGTTTGTACAATTGTAATCCTAGTCTCTAGTGATTGACACGATAAAATAATGTTTTTATGATCTACACATTATTTATTGATGTTGGTAGATGTGAATTTAAATTGTTTAATTTTAATAATAAAAATAGAATTGATACTTGAATGCAACGATTCATAATTGGTGATTTATAGATGTACATGTTGGTTAGTAGCCAATATTGATTGATCACATGATAATTATGGGCATTTGTTATAATATTTCGATTTGAGAAATTCTATAGATTAAGATGGATATTTGCCACCAAAGTGGTCCATTCATTGAAATTTGTAGATTGTTCTCATGCTTTTATTACGAGATGATCTTTAAATTATAATATAAAATTATCTGCCTAAAATAGTTTATTGTGCATTATAATTTAAAGATGTCATGAAAATATCCTGATTTGAAAAAATTATATGGGTTAAGATGGATGGTTGGTACCAAAGTGGGACGTCCGTTCATTAAAATTTTTAGATTTTTCTCATGCTTCTATTATGAGATGGTATCTAAATTATAATATATAATTATCTGCCCAAAAAGGATTATTGTGTATTATAATTTGGAAATGTCATCAAATATTGTGTTAGAGATGTAATAGTCTAGAGGGTTTATCTGCCCAAAAGGGATAAACTTTTCAAAACTTGAGTATTCTCATTGGTTAATTTCATAAAAGAGAGAACTTATAGCATATTGCATTCTATACTCAAATGGGGGTTTGTAGTGATGAATTTGGACTCTTTTAATAAAATATGACTTATTATGTTCAAAACATACTTTATTTATTTATTGCAAAATTTTGCTAAATGTTTGTATTTTCATTGTCTTGAATAGTCTCTTTTGTTGTGAGTAATAATAATGTCAACATTGAAGTCCTGATTAATTCTAATTATAAGAAATGGAAGCCGGATACTGAGTTTGTCTGGAGAATTGCTGATATAGATTTAACCTTGAAAGAGAATGAACTTCTTAAATCTACTAGTGAAAGCTCTCATAAAGTAAAAGAACTTTATAAAAAGTGGGAGAGATCTAATCGGCTGAGTATGATTGTCATGAAAATGTCTATCTTTGAACACCTTATGAGTGATTTCCTTGAAACCAAGAATGTCAAGAAGCTTTTTACCTCTGTAGGAGAGAGATACAAGATATCAAATAAGACTAAAGCTAGGGCTTAATGAATAAACTAACGAGTATGAAATATGACAATGTATGTAATATTATGGAGTATATCCTTAAAATTGTTCATGTTCAAACTAGGCTCAAAGCTTTCAAAATTGTTGTTTCTGATGATTTCATAATTCAACACACTCTTAACCTTTTGTCTCATTAAATAAAAATCTTCTTAACTGTGGCATAAACGTTTGGGTCATATTTCTAGAGAAAGTGTAGAAAGGTTAATAAATAACAATATTCTTCATTCTCTTGATTTTGGAGACTTTAAAACTTGTGTTGACTGCATTAGGGGTAAATTAATCAAGTCTAAGAATAAAAGAGCAACTTGCAATCTAAATCTTTTAGAAATCATTCACACTAACATCAGTGGATCTTACTCACGAACCTTGTGCGATAATAAATATTTTATTACATTTATTGATGAATTCTCTCATTATGGATATATTTATTTAATTAATGAAAAATTTGATGCTCTTAAAAAGTTTAAAATTTTCAAGACTGAGGTAGAGAAATAATTAGGGAAAGTCATCAAAATTATGAGGACAATTTGTCAAGTACTTGAAAGAATTTGGGATTATTGCCCAATATATCATACTTGGTAGTCTCGAGCAAAATTGTATAGCTAAAATGAGTAACCATATCCTTAAATCATGATGAGAAATATGATGAGTAAGTATAATTTACCTAATTACTTTTGGGATGAAACCATTAAAATAGTTGTATACATTCTTAATAAGGTTCCTACCAAGTCTTAACTATTTTCGTGTGTGGGGTTATTCTGTTGTCAAAATCTATAACCCTTTCATGAAAAAGACATTGTATTTGCTATTAGTGTTCTTAGTAGGTATTTGTCTAAACTAGGATTAGATCTTTGAGTGGCAATTAAAAAATTTATGAGATACTTGCAAAGGATAAAAGATTGCATGTTTGTTAATTGGAAGGTTGATAGTCTTGACGTCATTGATTACTCAAATTTAGATTTTTCTGGGTGTTTGGGTGATTTAAAATCCACTTGAGGATATATTTTCAAGTTCGTTGGAAGAGCAATAAAATAGAAGAGTGTTAAACAAACTCTCACAGTTTGTTCTGCTATGCAAGTTGAATTTGTAGCTTGTTATGGAGCTGCAACACAAAATATATGACTAAGGAATTTTATTTAAGGATTTATGATTGTTGATTCCATCTCTAAACCACTAACAATTTATTGAGATAATAATGTAGTTGTGTTCTTCTTAAAGAACAACAAAAATTCTAATGAGTTTAAGCATATGAAAATTAAGTATCTTTCTATCAAAGATTTAGTAAATAAAGGTGACATTGTAATTAAAAATATTGATGCAGTATCAATGCTTGTTGATCCTTTAACCAAGAGGCTAAGACCTATAACTTTTAAGAAATTTGTTGACAACATGAGCATTTTGGGGTCTTTTGATGCACTTGGTTAGTGGGAGTTTATTTATGTGTTAAAAACTTTTGTATTGATTTAATTCCATTTGTGATATTTGCTAATCATTATGGTTGAAATACATCTATTTGATGATATTTGGATGATCACACTTATTGTTAACACAATATTCTTGTTATGTTATATGTGTGCACATTTATGACATGTCAATGTATACAAAATCTTAAGGCTTGGGGTATATTTTAAATATGACTATTTTTTCAATTGAGTATGTCTCTGATTACATCATTTGATAAAATCTTGAGATTTTAAGTTTGAAGACATACTATCTTATTGTTGAAGCTAATCAATTTCTCTAACTTATTATTGAAGCATGTTGTTAAAAAGAAATCATTTGGCAGATTGACAATGAAAGTAACATGTTTATCAGATCACATATTTGAGATGTTATCTTCTTACTACACTACCATATCTTGATCCATGTCAATATGATTATTATTTTTTATAATCATGGATTGGTTCTATATCAATAAAGGATGTAAAGACCGTCATTCTTCCAAAATAGTAGTTTTATGGGACCGAGTTGTGTTTGAGATATTGTCTCAGGACTGTATTTGTTTTGTGGTCACATTGAGTTTTTTGTTTGATTAGCCCGAGAGCCGTTTTTCAATGAATTGTTTTATTTTATTTTTTAAATAACTACAATTAATGTTGTTCAAGTAGGAGAATGTTGAAATTTTTCCATGTTAGATTTTAATTAATTGATAGTTAATTTTGAGTTTATGAAAAAACGGACTGAATTTATGGTCCAATGAGATGAGCCCAATATTGTTAAGTGATCTATTGTGATGGACTTATGTACATCTTTTTAATTGATGTAGTTGAAGCGGTTAAGTGAAAGTGTAACACCCCACCCTCTACGTGTCACGATATTGTCCGCTTTGGGTCCACTGACCTTCACAGTTTTGTTCCTGCCAGTACCTTTGAGAAAATGCCTCATGACAAGTAAGGTGAGGGGCTTACTTATAAGCCCAACAACTCCCCCCTCTGTAACCGATGTGGGATACCAGGATCTCACAGTAAGTCTTAATCTAATTGTGGTCCATAATGGGAGAATCCATTAAATTTTATTATTAAATAGCAAGCTAGGTTTCCTCTCCACTTTATAACCTAATTTTAGTTTGTCCCATTGAGAGTTGTTTATTGATTTGAAGAAGGAGAGAAAGACATTGTCCTTCTGCAGAAGAAACCTAAAAATCGAGTATCATGACTTACATGGGTATGTTTTAAACAATGTAATTTAGGTGTTCTAAATTTTATATACAAACTATTACAATTCTCACATGTTCCTTTATACTTTTCTGGCACTGTTTACTAGAATGGCTTGCAAGCAAGCTCAAGAATAATTGATTGGCTTTGACCAATTGTTAGAAGAAGAAAGGTGGAGCTCTCTTTGGAGCTTTCAAGCCCTAAAAGTGACATGATGTCTTGTCTTATTGCACTTAAATTTGAAAATAAAGGAACCAATACTGAAGAAATGATTGTGGACAATTTTGTTGTTTTGATGCTTGCTAGTCATGATACAACATTAGCTCTCATGAGCTTGATGGTATGGAAGATGTCTAGAGATCCCAAGGTCTACCAAAAAGTTTCGGAAGACATATGTGATGAGACTAACGTGATTAGTTTAATCATCATGGCGTATTTTGGTTGATTCATGATAATTGATGAATCAAAAATTCAAGATTAGGTCTCATTTCTTTCTCATTCAAACCCACCACCCATATATATGGCCTTAAGGAACAAAGTTTTCACTCAATACTACTGAGAAAGAAACAAAATAAAAACCCTTAAATTCTACAAATATTAATACAATGCTTGTTGTAAATTTTAAGCACGTTAATGGATCATGTCGAATATTCGCAGTCCTATTTTTAACCATTTAGATTGTTTATATACGTGGTTTGATAAGAGAACAAATGAGCATTTTAGAGAATAAAGAGGAAAGAAAGAAATGCTAGCATGGACTGATATCCATAAAATGATGCTAAAAGATGCTAACTTTGGTAGCTATGTTATCCCTACAGGATGGCAGGTAACTTCATAATTTTCGGAGAATCGTTTTACATTTTGAATTTATAATTTATTGTGAAAATAATTAAAAAATTATGATTGTTCTAAGACTTTTTTGCAAACTACTCTTTATGTGGGAACAATCTTCGATAATCATGTTATTAAACACTATAAACTAATTTTTCATATCATGTCCATCATGTTAATTATGTTGAGATGGGTTCTACAGGTGTTATTGGTAGTACATAGCACTCACATGGACAAGGATATTTTTTATAATCCAATGGAGTTCGATCTATCTCAGTTTGAAAACCCATCTAAACCAATCCCTCCTTATGTTTTTGTAACTTTTGGAGGAGGAATTCATATCTGCACAGGCAATGAGTTTAGCAGGGTAGAAACCTTAACTATGGTCCATAGTTTGTGACAAAATATGAATGGGCACAAGTTTCTCCTAAGGAAGTGATCACCCATCAACCAGTGTCATATCCATCCATGGACCTTCCATTCAAGATCAAGCCAAGAACCTCACTCTAGAATGCATATTGCAACAAAGGTGTCTCAAATCAAGTTTGTTAAGCTTGAGATTGTAAGAATCAGTTTTATTTTGATTGGCCTAGCTCAACTATATTGAAGAACAACCTTCAGGAAAGGATGCAGAGGAAAACAAAGACCATTTTCAAAGGCAGCTTCAAAGAAGCAAACCTTTTTATGGACTTCGACGACGTAAGGAGTAGAACTTTCAGGGCAAGAAGGTTGGACACCAGAAGGGAAACCGTAACGTGCACTGAAAATCCTAAGGAGTGAGGGATCAACCTTACTGGGTCCTACGAGCTCGGCCTGCTTAAGAGCAGCTCCCAAATACGATGAACCACTAGAGAGCCCAGCCCCACTGACCTTCCCCTTGCCTTTGCTAGGCTTGGAGGGTATAGAGGCAGATGAGGAGGGAAGCTCTTCCGCTTCAGCTTCAGGGTTGAGGGCATTGACACCTGGGAAGTTGTCAATTTCCACACCCACTTTCTCTAATTCGACATCCTCATCGGCAGACCTACCACCTAGAGGACTTGTAGTGGATCGAGCAGCTCTGGAAGAAGTAGACATGAGAGGGCAAGAAAAAGGGAGATAATAGAGGCGATAAGGAAGAGAGACACTAACCAGACACTCCCTAATAACTAGGGAATTAGCACAGTAACTGCCGACGCTAAGGATCCTCACGATGGAACCCCAGGTAACGAAATAAGGCAGAGGGGACAAACAGAGATCACGGTTCCAAAAATGGAAAAAACGATAGGCCCAGAAATGCAGCAACCACCTCGAACTTGAGGGTTCTAGAGCGAGTAAAGATGAAAAGAGGAAGGGAGACGTACCTAGCTACGAGGAATCAATGAACGAGGACCCAAAAGCCGAATCGAGAGAAGAAAGCACTACGAACGGTCAAGTCAAGCGCAAAAGATGCAGTCTCGCGAGGGGAATCAGAGGGTATATAATCGCAGAATGATCTGAAATCTCGAAGAAGGAAAGAAATCAGAGAACAGAGAAAGAAGATGAACAGTGAGAGAGCAGTTCCATTTAGCCGTTTGAACATTTAAAGTCTGGGGAGCACGAACTGAAACATACGCGGGAATCGAGAGACTCATGATTGCTTGGAACCGTCAAAGATATGTCATACGCGGATAAGCCAAAATCCACCACGTGTGAGTTTAGCCCGGTTTAAAACAGCTCAGCCCTTGCCCATGCTCGCCTGAGTCAAGGGCTGGGGGGCAACTGATGATAATAAGAAAATATTTTAAGTATGAGCCCAGACTAAGAGGTCAACCCAGAAGGGAGGTCGGATAGGGAATCCTGAGCTCAGGGACGCTGACCCAAAGCTCACTCCAGGCAAGGTGATAGAAGAAACATGGTGTGAACAACTGGCTAATAGCAAGTGCTCCCAAAGCAATAGGGAACGACAATCAAGGCATGAAATCTCAATCAACCAAGATCCTCTCTTAATTTAAAGGAGAATCCCATGAGAGAAGGGAAAAGATCTCGTCGGATATCCCCTAGAGATAGAGATCGCGTTATAAATACTGTAATATACTTTTATTGTGAGGGACAGAACCATATATCCGAGAGGCAACCCTAGAGGCTACAAAGCCATAACAAAACCCTAATTTCTTTCATATTGTATTGAATAAGCACCCAAGGGATCAATAAAGAAAAAAGAGCAAGAGCCTCCATTGAAGAGTGGACTAGCCGAGCTCCAGGGCCGATGAACCACTATATTTTTTACTGTTCACATTCCCCCAGACTCCCCTGAATACTCAACTGCAAATCATGAGAGCCATATAGCTCAGATCCACCTCGATCATCACGGTTTACACGCCCCCTGCTCATCCGCGGTGAAAAAGCATCATCACAACTAAACACTTCATATTCGCAGCGTCGTTTTGGCTCTTTGAATTTAAGCTTTTGCCACTGCACTTTCCCTGCTTAGTTGTCATTTTGCTATTGATCCATCACTTTCTGAAAATCCATTTAAAACAATCCTTCCTTATGCTTATATACTTTTTGGATGAGGACTTCATATGTGCATAGGGAATGAGTTTGCCAGGGTTGAAACACTCACCACAATCCATAGGTTTGTGACAAGTTATGAATGGGCACAAGTTCATCCCGATGAAGTGATCACCCGTCAACATATGCCATATCCATCCACGGGTCTTCCAATCAAAATCAAGCCCAGATCTCTATAGAACTTGGATCTCAATTGAGTCAAGCTTGAGCTCGAGTCAAGCTCAGCAATTGAACTTAGTGAAGAAATTTAGAATAGGACAGAGATAGGAGATAATAAAGTAAACAAATTGGTTCCACACATAGTGC
>CM042195.1:27223572-27245374 GCA_023539305.1 Ilex asprella
GAGATTTCTTCTCTTTCTCTTACATTGAGGCTAGGGTTTATACATATATACTTTTTACACTCTAAACCTTATATGTATGCTATAGAATCATTCATTCTTGATATCCTTATGAATATTACCATGTTTTAAATAATATTAATGGTTGGTTAACCATTAAATCCTTGTTCTTGGCCAAAAACCCTAGTATTTCAAGAGAGATGAACTTTTCTCTAAAATTTTCTTTATTCTAGATTTCAAAACCTTAGTGCTTCATATTGAACAACAAAATGGTGTTTATTTTGATCTCTTGTCTCTTTCATTGTGGATTGTTAAAATTGTCATATGATGAAATTGTGGATTTTTAGAAATATGCTTGTAATGGAGAATATGTTGGTTTCCTTATTGTACGGTTGTTGTGAGAGACTTGAATTGCCATTTAAAGATGTTGTAAAGTGTTAGAGGTTAGTCTACCCCAGTGGGGGGTGAGATGGTTTCCTAACACTTGTAGTGAGTTGTCATTTGGTAATGTAACCACTATTGTTTACTGGAGTTCGAACTAGGGTTGGTGTACCTTTCCTGGAAAGGGATTCTTCACTGCCATTGGGATGGTAGATGCCCTTTCCCAGAGTGCTTGTGATTTGATTGTGATGGGTGAACTAGGTATAATCATTGGATTGATTCTTGAGAAACAATCAACGTACATGGCATGCGATGAACCAATATATATCTATATATCTATATGAGAATATGAGTTAGATTATTTCAGAGCCGGTGCATTGGTATGAGACAATTCAACGGCAGGCGCCGATTCTAACCATTTGGAAATGGTTTCTTTTGAGAAATATTTTTCAATGTTTCCATTTAATCATCGTTGTTGTATAAATTTGAGATCTATTTAAATGTCCTTGTTTTATTTCTAAAGTTATATATGTTATTTTGCTAAATGAGACCGACCTGCTTTACATTTTTTTTAAAACTTGTTTGATTTTGAGAAGATTTTGCTACAAAGCTTCATGCTCATCCACTACAAATTACATATTTTCAGATTATGTAGTAGATGACAATTTGGGAGTTGAAGAGCCCGTACACTCGGAGACTTAGCTAGACGGGGAGGTGGATCCCGAGGTGGATGCTTAGAGCAACACATTCTTTTGTACTAGACTAGAATATTCTTTTGAAACAATATAATGTCTAGTGTATTTTTGTTATATTCCGCTACGCTACATTAGTAAATTTTTGAAATGTAAAGACCAAAATGAGTCCATTCCTTTGGGATGATATTGTGGGTATGATATAGGGTGAAGAAAAATTTATTTTTATGATGGATAAATGGACCTGGTGTGGTCAATAGCTATGCATATGTGGACCCAGTGTGGTCAATTGTAGTATAATTGTACATGTTGTGTTTTGGGTTGGGCTTCCTGTGCAATGGAGACTCTGCCCGAATTTTATTAAAATATCAATCGTTGATGAATGAAACTTTCTTATTATTATATTTATTTTGTGCTCTGATGATGTGAATGGTGATTAGCTACTAATGTTTTCAAGGTGTATTTTAGGGTGTTACAGATTTGGTATTAGAGCCTAGGCTTTAGGTGTTACATGAGAGTTGTAGGTTATGGATTACCACTCGAGAGATAGGATTAGGTTGATTAAGATTGTTGACCCAAATTTTACACGAGTCTTATACTTGGGATTAAAATTGAATTTTAGGATGTCTTGTACACCAAGGAACTAAATTGTGAATTGATGTGCAGGATGAACAGAGGAAGAGGACGAGGACATGGGCGTGGGTGTGGTCGTGTTGGTCAAGCAAATCCACCACCACCTCTCGATGCCATGAACGGCATATATCAGTGCTTGAGGGAGCTCACCACTCTGGTGCAAAACTAGAATGGAAACAATAACAACCACAACCATAATGGTGGAGCGCATCCATTAACCCAAGTACCGGGCAACAGAGATGAGAATCGGAGAATGGTTGTTCTTCGAAAGTTCATAAGGTAACACCCACCCACTTTCCAAGGAAGCTCCAATCCTTTGGATGCGGATAGGTGTATCCGCTGGGTGAAGAAGGTGTTTGACAGCATTGGAGTTGCCGAAGACCTTAGGGTCGGCTTAGCGATATATTTGTTTGATGGAGAGGCTGATCATTGGTGGGAATCGATGAAGAAAAGGAGCAATGCCGAAGCACTTACTTGGGAGGAGTTCGACCACATCTTTCAAGACAAGTACTTTTCAGAATCCGTCTAAGATCGAATGAAAATCAATTTTCTTGCTCTACGACAGGGCAGCCTGACTTTGGCTGAGTACGAGAGGAGGTTTGATGAGCTATCCCATTATGTAACTGAGTTTATTTCTACTGAGGCCAATAGGACCAAGCGCTTTGAGCAGGGTTTGAAGCTGACAATTAGAGAGAAGCTTATGGCTCTCAGGATTCGTGACTATGGGGATCTGGTGGATAGAGCTGCACTTATAGAAAGGGATATGGAGGATAATCAGAGGAGGCAGAACGCCATGAGGGGAGGTCTGATCCGGACAGGTGCTAGTAGGAGTGGAGCACAGAGAGCGACACTCTACCGTTGCCCACACTAGGTAGGGGGACAGAGACCTTAGACAGCTCGAGGAGCAGAAGGTGTACTAGAGAGGACAACCATAAACCCTCGTCAATGTTTCGCATGTGGAGGAGTGGGGCACTTCAGACACAATTGCCCATCGCTTCCACTGAGGGACAAACAAGCGAAAGGACAAGTGGCTGCAAACAAGCCACTACAGCAGCAGAGGCTGTTGGGAGCTCTAGCCCCAGGCGGCGCCACTCAAGGGAGAGTATTTGGCTTGAACCAACTGGAGGAAGATACCTCCAATGTAGTTGTTGAATGTATAATTCTACTTTATAACTCTTGGGCTTGAATCTGATTTGAACTCGGTGCTACACATTCATTCATACACACTGCATATGCATGTAATTTGGAATTGGGTTTCAAGAAGTTAAAACAGACATTGAATATTAACTTGCCTACGGGAGAACAGTTAGGTACCAGCCGGGTCTACAAGGGTTGTGTGCTTCGTATTGGGGAGTACGAATTGATTGTGGATTTGGTTGCTCTAGATATGAAGGGATATAACGTTATATTTGGGATGGACTTGTTGTCCGCGTTTCGGGCAGTAATGGATTGTTTCTGCTAGAGAATTACATTTCAGTTACTAGGGGGGATAGTCTTCAATTTTATCAATGACCGAAGTTCCTCCCATCCATTTTCTACTACGGGTAGTAGATTTCTGAAAGTCAAGGCGGGAAGCCAATTAAGTTTCTTGGCTAGCTTGATGGGAGATGATCGGGATAAATCTCATGCGGATGTGGTGTTGATAATATCGAATTTTTCGGATGTCTTCTTAAATGAATTACCCGGGTTATCTCCCCACAGGGAGATTGAGTTCAAGATTGACCTCTATCCAGGAACCGAACCCATATCCATTGTTCCCTACCATATGGCACCTTTGGAGTTAAAGGAGCTAAGGAAACAGTTGGACCATTTGTTGAATATTGGATTTATCCGTTTGAGTACTTCACCATGGGGAGCCTCGGTCCTTTTTGTGAAGAAAACGGATGATACACTAAGGTTATGTACGGATTACCAAAAATTGAATCGGGTGACAGTGAAGAATAGATATCTGTTGCCATGAATAGATGACCTATTCGATCAATTGAGGGGTTCTAAGTACTACACCAAGATTGACCTTTGCACAGGATACCATCAATTGCGGATTAGGGAAAAGGATATTCCTAAGATTGCTTTTCATACCCAGTATGGTCATTTTGAGTATACGGTGATGTCGTTCAGATTGACTAATGCACCAGCCGCCTTCATGGATTTAATGCACAGGGTATTCCGACCATACTTAGATCAGTTTGTCATTGTGTTCATTGATGACATATTGATTTATTCACAGACTCAAGAGGAACATGCCTGTCACCTCTCTATGGTGCTACAAATATTGAGAGAGCATAAGTTATATACTAAGATGAGCAAATATGAGTTCTGTATGAAGAAAGTGAAGTTCCTTGGCTATGTTGTGTAGGAACACGGCGTAGCCATTGATTCTGCTAAGATTGAAGTCGTGATGAAATGAGAATCACCTACTAATGTGACAGAAGTACGTAGTTTCCTAGATTTAGCAGGCTACTACCGGAGGTTTGTAGAAGGGTTCTCAAAGCTTGTGATGTTGATTACTCGCCTTACAAAGAAAGGGGAGAAATTCTTGTGGACTCCAGCGTGTGAACTAGCCTTTTGCACCTTGAAGGAGAAGTTGACGACGGTTCCTGTCCTCATCATTCCGAGCAGTGGAGAAGGATACGATGTTTACACTGATGTTTCGCTACGGGGCTTGGGATGTGTGCTAATGTAAGGAGGAAAGGTGATTGCTTATGGCTCAAGGCAACTCAAGACTCATGAGTAAAATTATTTCACTCACGACTTGGAGCTTGCCGCTGTGGTTTTTGCTCTTAAGTTGTGGAAGTGTTACTTGTATGGAGAGAAGTTCCAAGTTTTCTCTGATCATAAGAGTATCAAGTATATCTTCACGCAAAAAGACTTGAATCTCTGGCAAAGAAGGTGGATTGAGTATCTAGAAGATTATGATTTCGCACTTAACTACCATCCGGGGAAAGCGAATGTAGTTGCCAATGCACTAAGTAGGAAGTTTCGAGGTGAAATCAATTTTATTCCAGTGAATAGGTGGAAGATGATGAATACCTTAGAGGAATTCAACCTATGAGTGGATAGACATGAGGATCAACCATGCCTATTTAATCTTGTTGCCCAACCGATGCTTCGACAAAGGATCATAGAGTTACAACAGTTAAACACCGAATTGGAAGCTATCCGTGGAAAGTTGGAGGGGAAGGAGATTGTTGACAATTGGGCGATAGATGGTGATAAGTTATGGTTTTGAGGAAGGCTATGTGTGCCCGATGATGACCAAGTAAGGAAAGAAGTGATGAACGAGTGCCATTGTTCCAAGTTCTCCATACATCCAGGTAGTACCAAAATGTACAGGAACATGAAAAGGCAGTATTGGTGGAAGGGAATGAAGAAGGATCTGGCTAGATATGTTTCAAAATGTGCGGTGTGCCAGCAGGTGAAGATCTAACATCAAAGGCTAGGATGATTACTACAGTCTTTGCCTATCCCAAAGTGGAAGTGGAATCACATCACCATGGACTTTGTGTCGGGTTTACCATGGGCGACGCGCGGTCATAATGCAGCATGGGTTATTGTGGATAAACTCACCAAGTCTGTCCATTTCTTGAGTATGAAGACCACGGATAACTTAGAGACCTTGAGCAAGCTCTACATCCGTGAAATTTTCAAGTTGCATGGAGTTTCGCTCTCTATTGTGTCGGATCGTGACACGCGGTTTGTGGGCACAATTTGGCAAAGTCTACAACGAGCTATGGGGACGGAGTTACACTTTAGCATCGCGTTTCATCCTCAAACGGATGGTTAATCGGAGGGAGTGATACAAATTCTAGCAGATATGTTACGGACTTGCGAGTTGGACTTCAAGGGAAGCTGGAGTGATCATCTACCGTTGGTGGATTTTGCGTATAACAACAGCTATCAAGTAAGCATTGGGATGGCACCATATGAAGCATTGTATGGAAGACCATGTAGGTCACCTACGTGTTGGTTAGTAGCGGGTGAGAGTAGTTTATTTAGGCCAAAAATTATTCGGGAGACTACGGAGAAGATTCAACTCATCCGGGAGAGACTACGTAAGGCACAAAGCCAACAGAAAAGCTATACAGATAGAAGACAAAGACCATTGGAGTTTCAAGAAGGGGACTATGATTTCCTCAAGGTGTCGCCCAGGAAAGGAGTATTTAGATTCGGCAAGAAGGGAAAGTTAGAGCCAAGATATACTGGGTCATTTGAAGTGATCAAAGTTGTGGCAAAACGGTGCATCAGCTGCGGTTACCGGCTCAATTATCAGGCATATATGACATATTCCAAGTTTCGATGTTGAGAAAGTGTCAATCGGATGCAATGCATGTCGTGGACTTGGAGGATATTGAGATTCAAGAGGGAGCCACCTCTGAAGAACAACCGGTGAAGATTCTCGATGCCAATGAGAAGGTGTTTCGCAACAAAGTCATCAAATTGGTAAAAGTTTCGCCGCAACATCACGGAGTAGAGGAAGCTACTTGAGAACCGAAACTGGAAATGTAAGAGAAGTATCCTCACTTGTTTGCTACTTAAGGTAAGTTTCGTGGACAAAACTTTAATTAAGGGGGTGGATTGTAAACCCCATATTCTTATCGTTATATATATATATAAACATGACCATGTTTCGATATGTTAGTATATGAAATGAGGTATGCATGAACTATGTAGATAGTAAGAGTAGAAATAAAAAATGTTATTTGAGGTAAAAGAGTATGTTGTATAAGTTTGGAGGTATTCCGGAATGAAAGCGCACTTTTGAGAAAAATTGAGTAGGAAGGAGTTCTGACCCAACTCTAGTGTTTAGATCATAACTTTTTATTGGGACATCATTTTGATCTGAAATTTGGATAGTAGATAGTAGACTTTCAGGGTTACAAAATAGTATATCATGAAAATTTTTCAAATCAACTTCTAGGTAGGCCAACACTACACTGTAAGTTTTAGCAGAAACTAGGATGAATGTTTGAACGTTGGGGACGTTCGAACGTAAGTGAGTCCCAGTACTTTGGGTTCTGTAGAGCTCTGATGGAGATGTAAAAGTACTGGGAGCAACTAATGTTCGAAATCCAATGACGTTCGAACGGAAGACATTGATTTGCACTACGGACGTTCGAACGTTAGTTACGTTCGAATATTACTTACAAATTCTGCTTTCTAGAATCGCGCATAGGGGGTTATTTCTCCCACTATAAATACTTAAGCACGTGTCTTTTAGCCTCATTACTCCACTCCTAACCCTAGAAACACTTAGAGATAAAAAAAGGAAGAGAGAAACTCAAGATCAAAGGGAAAAAACACAAGATCTAAGGGTAATTCAAGATTCAAGCCCTAGAATTCAAAAACAAAAAGGTAGGAGATTTCTTCTCTTTCTCTTACATTGAGACTAGGGTTTATACATATGTACTTTTTACACTCTAAACCTTAAATTTATGCTATAGAATCATTCATTCTTGATATCCTTATGAATATTACCATGCTTTAAATAATATTAATGGCTGGTTAACCATTAAATCCTTGTTCTTGGCCAAAAACCCTACTTTTTCAAGAGAGATGAACTTTTCTCTAAAATTTTCTTTATTCTTGATTTCAAAACCTTAGTGTTTCATATTGAACAATAAAATGGTGTTTATTTTGATCTCTTGTCTCTTTCATTGTTGATTGTTGAAATTGTCATATGATGAAATTGAGAATTTTTAGAAATATGCTTGTAATGGAGAATATGTTGGTTTCCTTATTGTATGGTTATTGTGAGGGACTTGAATTGCCATCAAAAGATGTCGTAAAGTTTTAGAGTTTAGTCTACCCCGGTGGGGGGTGAGATGGTTTCCTAACACTTGTAGTGGGTTGTCATTTGGTAATGTAACCACTATTGTTCACTGGAGTTCGAAATAGGGTTGGTATACCTTTCCTGGGAGGGATTCGTCACTGCCATTGGGATGGTAGATGTCCTTTCCCAGAGTGCTTGTGATTTGATTGTGATGGGTAAACTAGGTATAGTCGTTGGGTAGATTCTTGAGAAACAATCAACGTACATGACATAGGATGAACCAATATATATCTATATATTTATATAAGAACATGGGTTGGATTATGTTGGAGCCGGTGCATTGGTATGGGACAATGCAACGGCAGTCTTACCAATGCACCGGTAGGCGCCGGTCCTAACTATTTTGGAAATGGTTTCTTTTGAGTAATGCTTTTTAATGTTTCCATTTAATCATCGTTGTTGTATAAATTTGAGATATATTTAAATGTCCTTGTTTTATTTCAAAAGTTATATATATTATTTTGCTAAATGAGATTGACCTGTTTTACATTTTTTCTAAACCTTGTTTGAGTTTGGGAAGATTTTGATATAGAGTTTCGTGCTCATCCCCTACAAATTATATATTTCCAGATTATGTACTAGATGAGGATTTGGGAGTCGAAGAGTCCGTACACTAGGAGACTCAGCTAGACGGGGAGGTGGATCTCGAGGTGGACGCTTAGAGCGACACATTCTTTTGTACTAGACTAGGATATTCTTTTGAAACAATGTAAAGTCTAGTGTATTTTTGTTATATTCCGCTGCACTACATTAGTAATTTTTGAAATTTAAAGGCTAAGATGGGTTTATTCCTTTGGGATGATATTGTGGGTATGATATAGGGTGAAGGGAAGTTTATTTTTATGATGGATAAATGGACCCGGTGTGGTCAATAGTCATGCATATGTGGACCCGATGCGGTCAATTGTAGTATAATTGTACATGTTGTGTTTTTGACGGGGCTCCCTGTACAAAAGAGACTCTGCCCGAATTTTGTTAAAATATCAATGGTTGATGAATGAAACTTTCTTCTTATTGAATTTATTTAGTGCTCTTATGATGTGATTAGCTAGTAATGTTTCCAAGGTTTATTTTGGGGTGTTACATCTACAAATTGTGATTGTGCCCTCCAGGGTGTGATTGTCAGTTTGAGTTTGAATTTATCCCTAAGTGTCACTTTTCATGTTACCAAGATGAACCAAGACAATACACATTAAGATATGTCATATTTGATTGGGAGATGTATTTTTATTTAGAGATTCAATTATCAATTTAATTTATATTGAGGTGTTGATTCATATTTGATTGGGTGATGTATTTGTATTTAGAGATTTAATTATTAATTTAATTTGTACTGATTTAATTACAACTTTGGCCTATGTAGTTAGGCTATATTTGTGGAATCTGTCAGTTGATTTATTAGATAACACATCCAAAAAATCAGGGCATTACACGGGCAACACACAATTGGTCAAACTAAAGCTCATGTAGGTGTTCGTTCCATTCACCAAAGTGTGATATCTCTTGGGTAATGTGTTTGCATTTAGAGATTCGATTATCAATTTAATTTGTATTGAGGTAATTAAATTAAAGCTCTGGCCTATGTATTTAGGCTACGTTTGTGGAGTTTGTCAATTGATTTATTAGATAACCCATCGGGAAAATCGGGGCATTACACGGGCAACGCACATGTGGTCGAACAGAAGCTCATGTGAGTGCTCGCTCCGCTCATACAAGTGTGATATTTCTTAGGGTCCAACCCATAATGTAAACTTGAGATATATATGTACATGTACAATTTCTTGACAAACCAATGTGGGACTGGTGTCAAGTATTACGTTCACATTCTAAGAGAGTCACTTTGGAGTGTATTTTCTATTCATCTTTTACTTGATTTAAGCAAGTGAACACGCTATGTTATTCTCCTTAAGGAGTAGAACACGAATCCATGAAAATTTACTCAAAACAACAAACATGTCCCCCTTTAATATAGGCTCAAAGTCAAGCAAAAATTAAATTTTAATTCACAAAAAGTGCTTTGATTCCAACAAATTGTTCTGTAGCTTTCTCTGTTAAAATATCTGATGAAGGCCGACCATGGTTGAGTATATACTATACACACCTAATCATTGACAACATATGTAGAATAGCTACAAAAAATTCCCAGTGAAACAGTCCATCCTTTTTTGGTTTCGGTGTGATTTTTAGTCCATCCATTTCAGCATTTTTTTTAATGTCAATTGTTCCGATGGTTTCCCACTTTCTTATCTAACGACTTGCCAGTAATGATTTAAGTATGTGTATATCAAACCTTGTGATTTACAATATGAATTGAATAACCTACCGGCCTTCCTTGTAATTTGGCGGTTGTGAAACTAAAATTCCAACCCCAGGTTGTGGATTCAAAGGCCGGTATAGAGAGAGAGAAAGAGAATTGTATAACCTGAAAACAATATGCCAATTGAAACCAGTCCTAATGAGCAAATTACAGAATGTATGAGCATAACATCATGATTTAATCTAACATAGATATCTTACTTATTGTTTAGTAATGCTTTTTGGAAATATTTTTTTATTTTTGTTCGATAGCGTTTTGATCAATTGAATACAGAATACTAATACATAAGTCCCGTATAGTCAACATATTATTTTTATACTAAAAGGGCTAATCTCCCTTTGCACCTTGAAATGTGTATTGATTCTTAATTTGTACCATTAAACATTAAAAAATTTAATTTGTACCTTGAATGTTATGAATTGGTAGCAATGTGGATCTATCTCAAGCTACCAATCAATTTTCTGTCATAAATTGAAACACGTGAGAAGCAAGTGCTTCAGGCATGAGGATGAGATATGACTATTGCTATAAATCTTCATCTGCGATCATTTTGACATTTTTTGGTGTATCAAAAATAGGGTTGCATTAATTAAATAGAGGTTAACCCTATTATAACTCACATGAGTCGTGAACAATATGTGAATTTAAACATATTAGCGATTTCGAATTAAATGATGCAAATATAGTAAATGAAGCGGTGGCTATAGTTCCCACCAATAAAGAGGGCCCCAATATAATTTAAAAGCAAAATCACTTTGCAAAAAAAAACATACGCATGAATCAAGATGCATTAGCGATTTCAAATTAAATGACCCTAAATTTCAGCGCTTAAGATAATTGTTTTATTATAGTTTTTAAGAAAGAAAATTTTACAAAATAGACATTTATATCTTTATATCTGAGTTGTGTACTTTCTTTCAAAACATTTTTTTTTGTGTGTGTACTTTTTTAGAATTATATCTAATTTGGTGCACCAGCTTCCAAAGGACCCAAATTAGCCTTCTAAGACAACCCTATTTGAAGGCCTAAACCAACAAAAAAACTTAGACTGATTTTCAATCCAAAAATTCAATACATTAATCTCACACAATAACATTTTACAAGGAAAAAAAATATTTTTTGTACCTAATTTAGTGATCTTATCTCGTGACATAATGGATCATAACAGTGGAATTAATAGTGGATCTTAACTAATAGTAAGATCCACTGTCAATCTAATTACAAAATATGAAAAAATTGCCAAACAAGATCCATGTAATATTTGCCATTTTATTATAATCTTAAAATTTTTATTCAAATATATATTCTGTAAGTAATGCCAAATTCATAGAAAAATAATTTTATGAGTGTTAATGAAGAGACAAAAAAAAAGATACTAAACAATTAATATGCATCTCGGAAAAAAATAAATATAAAAAAATTTACACTATTATTAAAAAAAATCTCAATTGAATTTATTGCTTTAGGCCTCAAAACATATCAAGCCACCACTGAATCCCATGTTCGAAGCACTTGCAATTCCTGTGCTTCAATTTATGTATGAAAACTGAATGGTAGTCTGTGTCATGTCAATACCAATTCATAATATTGAGGGTAAAAATTGAGATTTTTAATATTTGAAAGTACAAAATTATAATCAAAGCATCTTTCGGGGTGCAAAGTGAGATTAGCCCTATACTAAAATGCATTTAGATGATTTTTATTTAATTTTATTTTCCTCAAAAGAAGCTCATTACTTAAAAACACCCCTACCAAACTAACACCTTTCCATTTACTCCCTTCGATATTGTCAAACAGATGATGTTGCCATGCTTAAGATATCATTTAGAGAGTTCTTGGCTGGGGATTGAACACTGAATTACAGCACTTGGAAATTGAATCATAGGTTTTTTATGAAAGATGTCTTTCCTCTTCTTACTTGCAATTACTTTGTTTTCAGCTTTTTTTCTTTCCAAGTTATTGAAAAGAGGTTTGAGAACTAAAAATCTCCCAGGAGGGTCTTTGGGTTTTCCTCTGATAGGAGAGATTTTTAGCTTTCTTCAAGCACAGAAAAAAGATAGGGGCCCTGATTGGATAAGTCAGAGAGATATAAATTCTTGGCACTTACGTTTTTTTTTTGTGTTCCGAGTTTGATAATCTATTCCATCCTTTTCAATGCCGTGTAAATACAATTGTTGTGTAGCTTTCTCTGTTAAAATATCTGATAATGGCCGGCCATGGTTGAGTTGACTAAATACCCTACAAAAAATTCCCAATGAAATAGTCAACAATGCCAACTGAACCAGTCCTAATAACGAGACAAAATGTATAAGCATAACATCACTATTTCATCTAACGTGGATATCTTATTGACCGCTTCGTCATGTTTTCTGAAAATATTTTTAATATTTTTTTTTGTATTTTGTTGTATCGAATATGTGGTTGTAAATTTTATTCGTTAGCATGAACACAATGTCAAACACAACAGTTTCATGTTTCTTCCAAATGACGAAGCTTGTCTGTCATGCAGAGCTCCATCCTGTGTAACCCATCTTGCACTCCACCAAGCCCTGCCTCCAGCTGCTCAATGCGTTCCTTATTGGTTCCCATAAACAGCTGCTCTGATACCAATGATAGGTCCCAACACAGATGTTCACAGGATATATTGATTTCTCTTCGGGTGAGAAAGTACCACACAATTTTGGATAATAAGATTTCTGATGTCCTTTATTGATAACCTTGAGTTGCTTAAATAAGCAAAGCCACGAACAGAAAACCCAAATCAAAAAGAGAACTAATAGCTACCAATTGAAATTCAAACTGAACATAACTACGGGAACAAAAAATGTCATAAAACTCGTCACTACTAGAGACCCAGTCCACCCCAGTGAAACCTTCTCTTTCTTCATGTGCTGCACAACCCAGTCTACTGCCATCTTCCACGTATAAGCTTATCCCAAATATTTGGGATTCGGCTTATGGCCCCTCGCAGAACGTTATGTTTATCTTGGCTTATCAATACCTCCCCCAACAAGTGGATCCTTGTCCTCAAGGTCTATATTCGGAAACATCTCCCGTAACTTCTTTATTGGCTCCCACGTTGCCTCCTCGGCTAGAAGGTGTTTCCATTGCACTAATCTTTCTTCGGCCAGTTGGTTTCCTTGCTTGACCCAACGATAGTCTAAAATAGTATGTGGCTCCAATAAGATTATCCCTTCATCTTTGAATGGTGGTAACTTGGCCTGTGGTGTTTCAGCATCGCCCTCGTTGCCGTGGTATCGTTTGAGTAATGACACGTGAAACATCGGGTGAATGCGCGTACCTTCTGGTAATTGCAGCTTATATGCGACAGGCCCAATCTGCTCTAGAATCTGGTATGGTCCATAAAAACGGCTAGCTAGTTTCTGATGGACCCATTTGAAGACTATTTGCCGGCTATATGGGTGTAGCTTTAAAAGTACCCATTCGCCGACATCGAATGAAGTGTCCCTTCTCTTTTTATCTGCCATCTGCTTCACTCTGTTCACCGATCTTCTAAGTTGGCCTTCAGTTGCCGCAGCAGTTCCATCTCGGTTCATGAGTTGCTGATCAACTTCATGTACTGGTGAAAGCCCATCTTTGTATGTTGGAAGGGGAGTGACAATCTTCCGTACAGAGCCTGAAAAGTGGTCATTCCCGTCGAAAGATGGTATGTCATATTATACCAATATTCCACCCAAGGTAAATAGCAGCTCCATTTTCTTGGTCATTGATGAACGAAACACCGAAGATACTGTTCGACGCAATGATTGATGACTTCCGTCTGACCATCCGTCTGCGGGTGGTATGTAGAACTGAGCTGTAGTTTGGTGCCCAACATCTTGAAAAATTCTTTCCAGAAGTTACTGATGAAGATTGGGTCTCAGTCACTAACAATTGATTTGGGCATGCCATGAAGCTTGATGATGCCTTCCACAAATTTTTCTTCTACAGTTTTTGCAGTAAAAGGATGGCTTAGAGTAAGGAAATGGGCAGACTTACTAAGCCTGTCGACAACCACCAGGATGGTGTCCTTTCCTTGTGAAACCGGCCAGCCTTCAATAAAGTCTAAGGTGATGTCGTCCCATACTTGGCACAGAATTGGCAGTGGTTGAAGAAGCCCAACTGGAGCTAATGTCTCGGCTTTTGTTTTCTGGCATACCTCGCATCCCCTGACGTAGTCTTGCACTGATCTATGCATACCAGGCCAATAAAACTATTGTCTCAATTTCTTGAATGTGCGTAGGACGCCCGAATGACACCCCACCTTGGTGTCATATATTTCGTGTAACAGTTTGGCCCTTAAGGCTGTATCGTCTGGAACAATGACCCTTCCTTTGTATAGTAAGAGCCCTTGGCGCCATGAAAATGATCCTCCAGGTTGTTTCGTGGCTTCATGCTCTTTTGACTGAATGTAGTGGTATTCTTTTGTAGTTTTTTTAATTTCCTCCCATAAGCTAACCTGCGGAAAGAAAATATGGTGGAGAATGGGATTGTCTTGTTTTCGAGAGAGAGCATCAGCTGCAGAGTTCTCACGGCCCGGTTTGTATTTAATTTCATAATCGTAGCCCAAGAGCTTAGCAACCCATTTTTGCTTCTCCAGAGTTGCTATTCGTTGCTCAACAAAATATTTGAGGCTACGTTGATCAGTCTGAATAAAAAATTTCTGGCCTAGAAGGTAAGGCCGCCAGGTGTGTATGGCTTCGACAATAGCCAACGTCTTCTTAGCATACGCCCACCAAGATTTCTTTGTCACTTCGAGGGCTCGACTCATGTATACCACTGGTTTGCCTTGTTGAGACAAGACTGCTCCAATTCTTTCTCTAGATGCTTTTGTTTCAATAGTGAAAGCATCGTTGAAGTTTGGCATAACCAATATAGGAGTAGTCGTCATGGCCTGTTTGAGAGCAAGAAAGGCGATTTCAACTTCCTCATGCCATTTGAATTTCCCCTTTTTAAGTAGATTGGTGAGAGATCGAGCTATAATGCTGTAATTCTTGACGAACTTCTGGTAATATCCTGTCAAACCTAAAAATCCACATAGTTCCAAAATGTTAGTAGGTCGAGGCCAAGCTATCATAGCAACAATTTTATTTCGTCCACTTTCACGCCCTGGCTAGTGATGATGTGCCCCAAGTACTCCAATTCTTGCTGCCCAAATGCACATTTGCTAGCTTTGACAAAGAATCGGTGCTGCCTCAATATTTCAAAGGTCTGCCTTACATGCACTAAATGTTGATTCCAATCCGGACTATAAATCAAAATATTGTCAAAGAAAACCAATATGAATTTTCGAAGATGATGGCGAAAGATGGAGTTCATGATAGCATGGAATGTGGAGGGTGCATTACATAAGCCAAATGGCATAACCAAGTATTTGTAATGACCATTATGTGTTCGGAAAGCAGTTTTATAGATATCACACGGTTTAACTCATACCTGATGGTACCTCGCCCTTAGATCAAGCTTGGTAAAGTAAGAAGCACCGTAAAGCTCATCCAACATATCTTCCACTGTGGGAATTAGAAATCAGTCTTTAATAGTTGCGGCGTTGAGCGCTCAATAATCTGTACAAAAGCGCCAATTCCCATCTTTCTTTTTTTTACCAGCAAGACAGGTGATGAGAAGGGGCTAGTGCTGGGTAGAGCAAGTCCTGATTGCAGCATATCATGGACCTGCTTCTTGATCTCATTTTTTTAATAATGCGCGTACCTGTAAGGCCAAACATTAATCGGCTCAGTCCCATCCTTAAGGGCAATGCCTTGATCAACATCCCGTGTTGGTGGCAAGCTTGAGGGCTCTATGAACGATTCTGAGAATTCCTGCAATATCTCTCGCATGCTCGGATGAATATCTTCTTTTGGTTCCGTATGGGCAACCTGTAAGCTTAAAGAAAACAGAACATGGCTAGAACGCATTTCTTTAGTTAACTCTTTAATTGATGCCACTTGGATATTTTGTCCATTGATGCCTACTAATCTCTTGGCCTGGTTCTCCCACATGAATTCGATGGTTAACTGTTTCCAGTCACACACCAGAGAACCAAGTAATTCCAGCCATTGAATCCCCAGAACTACGTCCAACCCTGTGAGAGGTAAGGAATAAAGGGTTAAGGAAAAAATAATGCCCTACAAATCAATTTGTACCTCCTCAAACCTTCCTTGACAACTTAGATTTTCTCAATTAGCAACTCGGATCGTGAAGGTTTCCATAGGCACCACAAGTAGATGCAGCAGGTTGGTCATACGTTCACTAATAAAGTTGTGCGTTGACCCACTGTCTATGAGTACGATGACGTCGTGGAGACCAACCCTGGAAGTTTTCCCCATGGTCTTGGGCACTATCCATCCCGTTAATGCATGCAGTGTAATTTCTAGTTCGGTGGGCTCCTCATCATTCTCTTTGGATGGCTGTTCTTCGGTGTCGTTGTCATATAAAAGAGTGAGTCACCGAACAGGATTGGGAGGGACTGGTGGTGCTGCTGCTCGATTGGCCGGGGGAAGGGCTAGGGGAGTTCACATTGGTGGTGCAAGTCAGACAAGCCTTCTTTGCTTGGTAAGTTGATCATCTTTCATCCGTGCTAATCCGATAACTTCTTTTAAGGTTTGAGGTTTAAACATTCGGATGCCATCTAAAATGTCAGTTTTTAAGCCACCCATAAATGTTCCCACAACAGCTTTTTGCGTCCAACCTCATACCCGATTGCCCAAGCGCTCGAATTCCCATTGGTAATCCCGTAAAGAACCATTATGCCTTATCCTTGAAAGGGCTTCATCAAAATCTTCGCACTCCGAAGGCCCAAAGCGAGCCCAAAGTTCGTCTTCAAAATTTTTCCACGAGAGGGCACGTCCTTCTTCTTGGAACGTCTTGCGGATCCACTGCCCCCATTAGTTGGCCTCTCCTTCCAAGTGGTAGGAAGCCAAAGAAACTTTCTAGGCTTTGAGAGTATTTTGGAACTCAAAAAATTGGTTCACACTACTGAACCACTCCGTCGGATCATCTCCTAAGAATCGAGGAAATTCAAGTTTTGTTGTTTTCGATGATACAACAAGTCGTCCCCTATCGTGGCCCTCACGATATTGATTACCGTGTTTTGGAGGCTCCTGATTTGTGAGCAGTACATCAGAGAGACGGTTAAGAGTTTTTTCCAGATGACGAAGCTTGTCAGTCATGCCGAGCTCCATCCTGTGAAACCCATCTTGCACTCCACCAAGCCCTGCCTCCAGCTGCTCAATGCGTTCCTTATTGGTTCTCATAAACAACTGCTCTGATACCAATGATAGGTCCCAACACAGATGTTCAAAGGATATATTGATTTCTCTTCGGGTGAGAATGTACCATACGATTTTGGATAATAAGATTTCTGATGTCCTTTATTGATAACCTTGAGCTTCTTAAATAAGCAAAGCCACAAACAGAAAATCCAAATCAAAAGGAGAACTAATAGCTATCAATTGAAATTCAAATAGAACATAATTACAGGAACAAAAAATGTCATAAAACTCGTAACTACTAGAGACCCAGTCCACCCCAGTAAAACCTTCTCTTTCTTCACGTGCTGCACGACCCAGTCTACTGCCATCTTCCACTTATAAGCTTATCCCAAATATTTGGGATTCGGCTTATGGCCCCTCGCAGAATGTCGTGTTGATCTTGGCTTATCATGATGGTATGGAAGATGTCTAGAAATCTTGAAGTCTACCAGAAATTTTTGGAAGGTAAAGCATATGTTTAGTATATTTATCGTGTCGTGTTTGGGTTGATTCATAATTCATGAATAAAAAATTCAAAATTAGGTCACATTTCACTTTTGTTCAAACCCGCCACCCATATAGCCTTAATTAACAAAAATTCCACTCAATATTTGTGCGAACAAAACAAAATAACAATCCTTAATTCTACAAACATAAATACAATGAGTTTTGAAGAAATAAATTGAAAAAATTAAGTATTTTTCCATATAATACTAGTTAATTACAAAAATTTGTTGTAAATTTTTAGCATGGTAGTCAATCATATGGAAAATTGACAACCCTGCTTTTAACCATTTATATTGCTTTTATATGTGGTTTGATAACAGAACAAATGAATATTTTAGAGAATAGAAGGGGAAGAGAAGAAAAGCTAACGTGGGATGATATACAAAAAATGAAGTACACATGGAGAGTCGCGCAATACTTGATGAGGATCATACCCCCTTTGTTTGGCAGCTTCAGAAGAAAATCACTTAAAGATACCACCTTTGGTGGCTATGTTATTCCTAAAGGATGGCATGTAATTGACTTCATGATTTTTGGAGAGTCGCTTTAAATTTTGAATTCATAAATTATTGTTGAAATAATTGTTAAAAAAAATTTGATTGTTCGAAGACTTTTATGCACACTACTCTTTCTGTATGCACTGTCTTCGATAATCAGGTTGTTAAATACTATGAACCAACTTAATTTGCACATTATGCCCATCATGTTAATTACATTGAGAAGGTTTCTACAAGTTTTTTTGGTAGTACATAGCACTCACATGGACAAGGATATTTTTGATAATCCAATGGAGTTTGACCCATCTCGGCTTGAAAACATATCCAAACGAATCCCTCCTTATGCTTATGTACCTTTTGGAGGAGGACTTCGTAGGTGCATAGAAAACGAGTTTACCAGGGTTGAAACCCTATCTATGGTCCACAGTCTTGTGACACAGTATGAATGGGCACAAGTTCGTCAGCCAGTGCCATATCCATCCATGGGTCTTCCAATCAAGATCAAGCCGAGAACCACGCTCTAGAATGCATATTGCAACAGAGGTGTCTCGAGTCGAGTTTGCATTGTCATATTCGTTTGGTTTTGACTTAGCTCAACTGTCAGGCTGACCTTCTTGTTCAATTTAAGCTTATTTAAAAAAATCAGTTATAATTATGTTCTTTTTCAACCTTTGCTTGTTTAATAAACTTGGTTCTAATGTATCTTTGTGCTTCTCGTTCGTTAAATGGGTATGAGAGAGGAGCTTGCTCTATCGTAGTGAGATAGAGAAAGAAATGTTGTTTGAATCAAGAAAGGGAATTCGGCTTAGTAATAGACTCTAGCAGTCCCCAAAACTAAGATGGTAATATAATATTCAAACACAAGTATTCAGTACTATATCAAGAAATTATTCTAATCGTGAATTTTAGCTTTCTTTGGGTCAGAATCATGAGTTTCAGTTTGATTTTATAATTCATCATGGTTACTTAAAACAATATGAAACAATTAAAAAAAATGATACATGTGCCACGCTATAATTGATCAGAAAAGAAGAGTTATGATAACGCAATCATACACTATGACATATCTTTTTTTGAGCATCTCTAACCATAACTCAAATTTAGACTTAAATTAATCTAAATTTGAGTAAAACACTTGATTTAATATAAAATATTCTAACAGACAAACTTAAATATCTATTCAAATCTTTTTTAAAAAAATCTTTATTGTCTCAAAACGCATTTTTTTGTGTGGTCCACTTCATGAAATTTGATATAAAAAAAATTGAAACTTTATATCTCTCAACAAATGAGTAATTAAAAATAAATAAATAAATACAACACCACCTGGGAATACAAATAAATAGAAAAATAAATCTCCCCAAATTATCATATTGTTCTAATCTCTTACCTTCTTCCGTAAAGTTAGATAAAGAAAAAAAAATAATTACTTTAACATGTGTCTGGTATAAAGAACACAAGAAAATGATCGTTTTCAACAAAAATTGATTATTGAAGAAAGAAAATGATGAATTTCTTAAATTTGTGGGTAGTATGCTTGAAATTCCAAGAAGAATAAGTGGCATGAAATTGCACTACCGATGGTGTTTAACTCAAAAGAATAAAAGAAAATTTTTATGGATAAACTTAGGAATTATATAATATGAATGATGAATGAGATTAGAGTTTAAAAATACGAGATACAAGAAGATGAAAATGAAGAGAGAGGTAATAAGTAGTAAAAAACAAGTTGTTGAAAAAGTCTTCTAACTTTGGATAGGATAAAAAGATATTGTTGAAATTTGGTATAGAATTTGAGTCTCCCTCAATTTAAGTGTAGAATCAGTTTTTTTTTTATATAGGCTTAAGTCCAAAGTTGGAGAAAATTTTTGGACCACTTAGACTCAAATTTAAATTTAAGTCTAAATTAGAGGGTTGGAGATGGTCTTCTCATAGACATCTTTACTTTTGACTCAAATTTTTATTGAATCAACATTTAAATAAAAGTTTTGATTGGATACAGAGCAATCCAATAGAACTCAAAATTTAAAAAGGATAGAATATGCTCATTCAAAAAAGAGAGAATAAAAGCTAACCATTCAAGTTTAGTTTTTAAGTCTCCGTTGATTTTAATAAAAATTTAAGTCCTCATTTATTTGGTATGAGTTCGAGTAAAAGACTGGAGTTCATTTTTAACATGTTTTAACTCTAAGAAACTCTTGGTGTTTACTTTCTTTTGTTGTCTGAGTTTGATAATCTATTACATCTTTTTAATGTCATGTAAATACAATTGTTCTGTAGCTTTCTCTATCAAAATATCTGACGATGGCTGGCCATGGTTGAGTGTATATAATACACGCCTTGTGATCATTGACATAGTCCATCATTTTCAGTATCTTTTAATGTCAATTGTTCCGTTGGTTTCTCATCCTCCTATGTGTGGTTTGATAACAAAACAAATGGGTATTTTGAGGAAAACTTACTATGGCTGATATACCAAAGTTCAAGTACACATGCAGAGTCGAATAAGAATTGATGAGAATCATATCCGTATTTGGCTGTGATATATGGCTATGTTATCCCCCAAAAGATGGCAGGCAACTTTATGGTTGTCAAAGAATTGCTTTAATAATGTATTATTTTTGAATTTATATTTTATTATTAGATCGACAAGTTCTCGTTTATTCTAATAATTCGTGCATATTTTGTTACTCTTTTTGTAAGCACCTTTACAAAATCTAAATGCATTTGATCAACCAATAATCATGTTATAAAATGACATAGTCTAATTTATCATATCATAGCCATCATTTTAATTACATTGAAATGGTTTCTGCTTGTGTTTTGGGTAGCATGGAAAATGATATTTTTTATAATCCAATGGATTTTGGTCCATCTCGTTTAGAAAACTCATCTAAACCAATCCTTCCTTACACTTGTATACTTTTTGGAGGAGGACTTCATATGTGCATATGGAATGAATTTGCCAGGGTTGAAACTTGAAACACTCACCACGATCCATAGTCTTGTGACGGGTTATGAATGAGCACAAGTTCATCCTGTTGCAGTGATCACCGTCAACCAATGCCATATCCATCCATGGGTCTTTCAATCAAGATCAAGCCCAGATCTCTATAGAAGGCATGTTTGGAGCTCAAATCGCAATTGAGTCGAGCTCGGGCTGACCTTAGCTGTCGAACTTGCATTCTCATTCAATCCGATCGAATTATTTCCATCGATTTGAGTTTCGATCCCATAAGAAAACCCTAATCCAAATATAATTCGATGAATTGTATTTTTACAGTCGATTATTGAATCCACTAATCGAAAATTCTATTCTAAAATTCAATCCACTTAGAATAAATTGATTTAGCTGAGTTTTAGTAAATTATATATCGATGTAAACTTATTTCCATTAAATAATCATTTGATCTCAGTATGTATATATATGATTCAAACTGGATCATAAACGGTTATGATATTAGTATATCTAAATAAAAATCTATAACATATAACATGAATTTATTTTATTCGTCAAAACGTGAATTCAGTTCAACATTCGATTAATTAAAAGCCTAAGCGGTTGGCTGCGAACTGCACAGAAACTTCAGAAGGAATATTTCCCATGTATTCCATCGTTTTCAATGCCATACCAGGACAAATGTTGAGATGCTTTCTCACCAATATATATATATATATACAGATTCTTATACACATCT
>CM042195.1:27245474-27257389 GCA_023539305.1 Ilex asprella
TGTATAACCTCATATGTTTATATTAATATAGTAATGTACTTGTTGAGTGATTCTTATATAAGTAATGACTTAAGAATAAACCATATATATATTGAAACCGTAAGAATAGAACCTATAGCGGTTCGGAGGAATAAAATAGAAATTTTAATGTTTCGAGTGTGAATTTATTTTAGTTTTGAAATAAATCATAAAAATAAATGTTTTTAGGTTAAAATAACATTAAAAATGAATCCGGAACGTCGAAAAACCTTAGGGTAGTCATATAGATCAAATTGGAGATTTTAGTGGCAAAACCGTAATTTTGGAGAAACCAAAAACAGAATGTGAACAGTGTTTTTCGGGGTGGCTGTGTTTAAAACATTGATTTCAGCCATTTTCTCTCATTTCTTTCACTCCCCTTTCATTCCACACCTCTTAGAGCCCTAAAGGAAAATTAAGGGAGAAAGAAAAGGGAAGAGGAAGGTCTCTAGAGCTTGGGCTTTGCTTGGAGATCTTGATTCAAGGTAGGAGTTTTTCTCCCAATTGCTCATACATTGAGGTTAGGGTTGTATATATATGTATGTCTTTCACTTGTCTTCACATATATATGTTATTTACTACATGATTCTTGACATTTTTGTAATAAATTGCATGTTTCGAACATTTTGATGGTTGGGTAACCCTTGAACCATTCTTTTTCATAATCAAACCCCAAGTTTTGAAGAAAAATGGATTTTCCTCTTAAATTTCTTTTTTTGTCTTAATTACCAAACTTTAGGGCTTTACATTGTACAACCAAATGATGTTTATAATGATCTCTTGTTCATTTTCTTAAATTATGCTAAGATGGATTACTTGAGAAATGGTGGAATTTGGTAATTCCTTTAAGATTGTTGTGAATGGAGATATTCTTGGTTTTCTCTTGTGTATGGTTGTTTGTGATGGACTTGAATTACTTACGAGATATGCCGTAGAGTGTAAATGTTAGTCGAACCCAGTGGGGGGAGATGGTTTCTTGCACTTGTAGTGGATTGGTGTTTGGCAACACAACCGCTATCGTACGCCTGGAGTTCGAACTAGGGATGGTATACCTTTCCTGGGGAGGGATTCGGCAATGCCATTGGTATGGTATACGCCCCTCTTCAAATGTGCTTGTGATTATTATGGGTGGACTAGGTATAATCGTTAGGTAGATTCAGGAGAAACAATCAACATACATGGCCTTGGGGATGTACCAGAAGACATGGGATTGTTATAGTGTTGGGAATCATTCTTTGCACTAGAAATGGTTTCTACAAGATTTTGGGGAAGTATGGGATTCCGCAAGAACTTGTGAGAAATTATTTATAGTGGAATGGTTATTTAATTGTATATTGTGTTCATTTATTCTTTAATTACTGTTATCCCTTAAACTTGAGATCTATTTAAAATGCCATGTTTTCTTTAAAAAGTTATATATGATATTTTAGTGAAAATGAGACCGACCGAATTTTAAATGTTTTCTAAACCTTGTTTGGGTTTGGGAGAAATTTTCTACAGAGCTTCGTGCTCACCCCCTACTGTTAACATTTTTCAGATTATGTACTTGAGGAGTTAGGAGCCGAGGAGGCCGCTCAGTGGGAGGCTCCAATTGACGGGAGTGTGGATCCCGAGGTGGACGCATAGAGCGACCCCCCCCATTTCTTTTGTTATAGACTAGGATAATCTTTTGGGAGAATTATATAGCCTAGTCTCATTTTGTAAATTTCGTTGTGTATTTTAGTACTTTTGTTGGATGTAAAGGCCATAGCTTGGCATATTCTTTTGGGATAACATGTAAACTTGATGGATTGAGTTTATGATTGATAAATGGACCCGGTGTGGTCAATAGCTATGCATACATGGACCCGGTGTGGTCAATTGTAATATAACTGTACAGGTTGTGTTTTGGGTAGAGCTTCCCGTACAAAGGAGACTCTGCCCAAATTTTGTTAAAGTTATTACAGGTTGATGAATGAAATTTTGTCTTGATGGATTTACTTAGTGCTCGCATGATGTAAATGGTGATTAGTATGTAATGCCATCCAAGGGGGTATTTGGGGCGTTACAGATTAGCTATCAACTGGCGGAAGCAACCGGGAATGTTGCATAACCCGACACCACTGCATAACATCCCCTTCACCGTGATCGTAAAACACACAAAGTTTGGGCAGAGTCTACCTTATACTGGACACTCCCAAACGCATAACCTGTGTATATCCCAATTACTTGACTATTCCAAGATCCAATATACATCCATTTATTTACACCAATTTCATTATTTGAACAAAAAAAACTCAAGGCCCGAAGGCTTGACAAGATCATTTTAAATTTTTAAAAATTTAAGAGAACCTATCGGTATAAAATCAACATTCTACCGGTAGAAGAGCTCACTAGATTTCTATCAGTAGAAAATCGACGTACTACTGATAGAAGAGCTCTCTAAAAATTTTCTATCGGTAGATAATTCAAAGTTGTACTGGTAGAAAAGCCCAATTTGCCCCCAATTCAATCATTTTTCAATTCCAACTTGTCAAATCTTATACAACTTCCACTAAAACTCATCTCTAATTTTACACAAAACATAGTTTTTATGAGTTCGTTTTACAATCTTTTATACAATATTACATGTCAAAAACTAAATTATACTCTTTTTTTTACAAAAACGTAATTTAAAGCCACAACTTGACTTTTTTCATAATGAAGGCCCAAGTGAGAACCATCCACCAATGCTTGTCCTGGACCTAAATTGTTGTCTCCATAAAGGGTGAGTCACACTCAATAGGGTATTTCCTAAAGAGGCTACTCCCCAACATAGATGCATAAGAAATACTCACAAGAAATTCAACAATCAAACAAGCATTCATCCAAGAACATACAACTTCAAGAATAAATGTCATAATGTAATGCAATGTTATAGGGTGAGACTCACACACGCAATGTAACCCGTGTCATCACCGGCTCCCATAACTCATTCAATGTCATGCGTATAAATCCGGGAATTCCAGGGCCCAGCCATTAATGTTACACATCCAATGATCATTTATAAATCTCGGGTCTTTCTTAGGGTAGGTATTTATAGACTTCCACCAATAAGCACCCAACTGACACGGCATTTATGGACTTCCACCAACGGCTCCGCATACGTCAACACACGTTATGGACTTAATACTAATGGAGTGCGTATTTAAATCACCGGGTTTTGCACCAAAAGGATAGTTTAGCCCTTCTTCCTAATCCCGACCATATTCTCAATGCAACACGTGCAACTCAGTAGAACCTTGGTCAAACTTTGTCGATCCCACGAATCATCCAGCAATAATGGTGCTTAATCAAAATCATGCACACACCTACACCCATGTTACATGCCCACGAATGTGATGTTTAAGGTACAATTGCAATGTGATGTACAATTGCAATTTCAATGTCATGTTAATCATATCATGAGAGTAGCATGACATACACCATTTTCACAATGTCAAGTATATCTTGTGCGTATAATTACATTCCACAATTTCCACCAAGCATCTTATGACATTTTCAAAGAAACTAACATGTTAAATCGACATAGGCATTTTATCAAACACCTTCAAGGCATAAATGTAAACACAGCATGCCCAATCAACATATTTCTCATGGAATTACCAAAACAAGAAATTTCACCCAAAATCCAATTCATGCAAAAATTAGTTGTAGCACATTTTTATACCATTTATCATACGCTAGTTACACTAGAAATACATTTAAATAAAAAATTTCACCTCAAGTCATACGAAATCCTAGGTCGAAAATAAACCTAGTTATGAGAATAAATCTACCTCTTAAAGCATAATACATGTAATAGGAAGCTCCCAAGAACCCAAATCGAACTTCAAGCCTTGATTTCCAAAAATTTCATCTTCGAGACTTCGTCAAAATTCTCGATTTTTGGTACATAAACGTAGCACTCATCGAATAGATGAAATTTAATTCTTGGCCCAAAGCGTTTCAACTAACAACTGCCCATAGATCATAGAGATAAGCTTGAAGAATTTTAGTTTTTCTCTTTCGTTTCTCCCTTCTCACTTTTTCAGAAATCAGCTAGGTATGGAGAGAAAACATAGTTCATATGAGTTCATTTTACAATCTTTTATACAATATTACATATCCAAAAACTTAATTTCACATTTTTTTTACAAAAACCTAATTTAAAGTCACAACTTGGCTTTCTTCATCAATGAGGACCCAAGTGAGAGTCATCCACCAGCGCTTATCTCGCACCTGAAATGTTGTCCCCATAAAGTGTGAGTCACGCTCAATATGGTATCTCTTAAAAAGGCTACTCCCTAACTTAAATGAATATGAAATGCTCACAAGTAATTCAACAATCAAACAAATTTTAATAATAGAACATGCAACTTCAATAATGAATGTCATAATGTCATGTCATATTATGAGGTGAGATTCACACATGTAACACAACCCGAGCCTTTACCAGCTTCCATAACACATGCAATATCATGCATATGAATTTGGGCATTTCAAGCCCCTGCCATTGATGTTACACATCTAATAACCATTTATAAATCTCAGGTCTTTCTTGGGGTGAGTATTTATGGACTTCCACCAACAGCTCATCGTACACTGACACACTTTATGGACTCAATACCAACATAGTGTGTATCCAAAACACCGGGTCTTGCACCCGAGTGATAGTCTAGCCCTTCTTACTAACCCCGACCCTATTTTTCACGCAACTCAGCTGAACCTTAGTCCAACTTTTTCGAGCCCACGCATCATCCTTTAAGAAAGGTGTTTGATCAAAATCATGCACACACCTATACCCATGTCACATGCTCACAAATGTGATGTTTCCCGTGTTTATGCAATGTGATGTACAATTGTAATTCCAATGTCATGTTGATCATATCATGAGAGTAACATGACATACACCATTTTCACAATGTCAATTATATCTTGTGCACATAATTACATCCCACAATTTTCACCAAGCATGTTATAACATTTTCAATGAAACCAACATGCTAAATTGACATAGGCATTTTATTAAACACCTTCAAAGCATAAATATAAACACATAGCATGATCAATCAACACATTTCTCATAAAATTATCAAAACAACCAATTTCACTCAGAACCCAATTCATGCAAAAATTAGTTTTAGCACATTTCTATACCATTTCTCATACTCTAGTTACAGTAGAAATACATTTAAACAAGAGATTTCATCTCAATTCATGCTACCCATTTCATACGAAACTCTAGGTCAAAAATAAACCTAGTTATGAGAATAAACCTACCTCTTAAAGCATAATACACGTAGTAGGAAGCTCCCAAGAACCCAAATCAAACTTCAAGCCTTGATTTTCAAAAATTCTATCTTTGAGACTTTGTCAAAATCCCCAATTTTGGGTACATAGACGTAGCTCTCATCAAGTAGATGAACTTTAATTCTTGGCCCGAAGTGTTTCGACTAACGGTTGGCCCTAGATCGTAGAGAAAAGCTTGAAAACTTTGGTTTTTCTCTTTCCTCTCTCCCTTCTCTCTTTTCGGAAATCAGTTGGGTATGGGGACAAAAATTTATTTTTTCTCCTCTATTTATACGCCTTAGATAGTTGGCCCTCGTTGTGCCACACATCCGTCTTTCTTGGGTCCAATTTCATCCCGTATCAAGTTCAATATATTTTTATGTGAATTAGCTTTAAATTATTTTTCACGTTTTGTATTTTATTCCCAATCACGTTTATTTTGGTCATATGACACCCGATCGTCTCGTAAAATACGAAAAATTTGACTGTCTCGGAATTCAACAAAAATTGACTGGGTATCTAGATTTGGCAAGATGAATTCAACGGTAAGGTCCATTTTATCATCTGAGTTCTAGAAAATGTGAGTTTTCAACCTATACCGTAATGCCTAATTACCATTTTACCATTTTTTCATAAAAAATCAAATTTTCCTGAATTTCACATTAGTGGTGGATGATAAATATTTAAAAACCATTTTTTAGAGAGAGAGAGAGAGAGAAAGATGGTGTGCAAAACATGTAGGGAACTCAACTCAATAATATAGTCTCTAGCAACTCCCAAAAGTAGGACATGATGGATTAAGGGTAATTTTCAAGAAATTGATGCCACAATTTCTACTCAATTATTGCTTTCGATTTACTGATTGGTCTCCGTTAATGGCTTGGCTTATATTGTATTGATAGAAAAGATGTTCTTTATGTGCATATCTATAAATTTGATTGTAAATATCCCTTCCACATTTGAGCAAGAGTCACATTAAGCAATGTTAAGTATCTTTGTAACGAGTTTTTGAATTGTGGATGTGCTAAAATTCGATTGGACTTAAGATCCAAACATGTATGATCTTGCATATTCGAATCAATGTGAGGTCCTAAAATCATGACTGTTCAGGCGACTATAGCGAGGCGTAAGGTTACTTCTGAGTTCTTTTCTATGCCTTCAGGATTAAGGACTTTAAATAATTTTTCAACTAGCAATGTAGTGTACTAGAACATAGAAAGAAAGTTGGAATGTAAAGTATGAGATAAACTAAGTTTGGAAGATGAAAAGTGTAGTACTATACTTAACATTAAATTAAAGCAGTAAAGATCACCAGATTGATGAATTACAGGTAAAAGTAAAGTTGCTGGGAAATAAAACAAGTAAAAGAAAGGTTGGCTTTGTATAGAGTTTGTTGTGTTTGATCATAGATCCCTTCTCTACAGTCTTGCCCTTGATATTTACAGGGGTGGCTTTCAACTGTCGAAGCCATCCTTTCTGGCCACCACTATATTCATTGCATTTTCCCTCAAGATGTGCAGACACACACTGAACCGTCTCTAACTAACCACTCATGATGTAACATTTTTTCGATTATCAGAATTTTTAGAGTCTCACTTCCTTAACCACCCTATAAGTATTGACTCTCCTAGATTCTTTCATGCATGTCAGATTTTATCTACGTGTCACCCTCAAATTTTGCTATTTTTTGTTGTAAACATTGCCCCCTAAAAAAATGCAACTAAACACTTCATATTCGGAACGTCGTTTTGGCTCTTTGAATTTAAGCTTTTGCCACTGCACTTTCCCTGCTTAGTTGTCATTTTGCTATTGATCCATCACTTTCTGAAAATCCATTTAAACCAATCCTTCCTTATGCTTATATACTTTTTGGATGAGGACTTCATATGTGCATAGGGAATGAGTTTGTCAGGGTTGAAACACTCACCACAATCCATAGGCTTGTGACAAGTTATGAATGGGCACAAGTTCATCCTGATGAAGTGATCACCCGTCAACATATGCCATATCCATCCACGGGTCTTCCAATCAAAATCAAGCCCAGATCTCTATAGAACTTGGATCTCAATTGAGTCAAGCTTGAGCTCGAGTCAAGCTCAGCAATTGAACTTAGTGAAGAAATTTAGAATAGGAGAGAGATAGGAGATAATAAAGTAAACAAATTGGTTCCACACATAGTGCCTATATTCACGGACCAAATGGCATATGAGCTCCAATGTCTTATTGATAGTGTTTGATTATTCTGAATTCAACTTTTCTTATACGGTGATTAAAATAGGATTCACTACAAGCCTAACTGTTTGGGTGCTAACGCCATGGACAAACTCACTCACACCGAAGGAATCTTTGATTACTTATTCCATCTTTTGAGGGCCTTATAAGGACAATTCTTCAGCTGCTTTATCACCTATGCTAAATATATCTGATAATTGCTGGTAATGGTTGACATATTCACCTTGCGATCATTGCTAATATAAATTCAGTTCCCAGCAAAGAATCCATTGAACCAGTCCATTTTTTTTCTTCCTATGTTCCCCTTTGATTTTATATTCCATACTTTTCAGTTTTTACTAATATAACCTTATATCTGGATCCAGATCCCTCAAATAATTTTCAGTTTTGATTTTATATTAGAGTCATTTTATGATTTATTAAAAAATTAGATAATTAATTTGTTATCGTATCACTATAATTGAACGGACATGAATTTCAAAATGAATTGGAGTTAAAAAAAAATCTAAATCTAAATGTGTTTATCTAATGAGATATCTTTAAATTAACCAAAACGGACCACCACTTAAAAAATAGAGATTGAGAGAGAGGAGCGTTCCTTTGTTAGTGTAAATGATGTATTCTAATTTTTTGTCTTTTTGTATCTATTGGATTCTTGAGTATCAAATGAAATGTGCCATCTAACTTTTATGAATTGATAAAAAAAGTGAAACTTATTAAAGTGCCCACCATAGAAATTTTTTTTGCTCCGCGACTGCTCTTATGTTCCGAGTTTGATAATCTATTCCATCCTTTTCAATGTCATGTAAATACAATTGTTCTGTAGCTTTCTCTGTTAAAATATCTATTGATGGTCAGCCATGGTTGAGTATATAATACTGCTATGTACCTTCTGATCATTGACAATATATGCATACCCTACAAAAAAATTCCAAATGAAACGGTCCATCACTTTCAGTATCTTTTAATGTCAATTTTTCCGTTGGTTTCTCACCCCCCAACAAACTGCAAAAACAATGCTAATTGAACCAGTCCAAATGAAGAAACAAAATGTATAAACATAACATCACCATTTGATATCTTACTGACCGTTTTCGTAATGATTTTTTGAAAATATTTTTTTGTATTTTGTTTGTTTATATCGAATATATGGTTGTAAATTTTATTCGTTAGCATGAACACAATATTGAACACAACAATTTCACATGTCTATCACTATCTATATCGATCCAAACAAAATAGATATAGATTTCAATTCAAAATGAATTCGGACCAAAATTGGATTCACGACATGCCTAACTGTTTGGTGCTAACTGCATAAAGATTATGTATTCAATCTTTCGAGGGCTTTATAAAGACAACAGTAATGCTGTGCGTTTCAAATGAGTTGGTATTTTCACACACTGCACATTTTAAAAATATAATATGACATTTGACTGAATGCAATTTTAGTCCTTTAAGTATCTGGGAAAAATAACCTAGGACACACAAATTGCCAATTGTGCTATTTTAGTCGTTTAGACTGATGTGCATGTGGCACTTTTGTAAGGTACGAATGACATACATGAGTTTTCTATTTGAAGTATAGAAATATTTTTGTGGTGCTGACTCAAATAAGTTAAGTTTTAAAAGAAGATGACGGTTTAATAACCTACTCTCTTTGAACAAGATAAGCTTGATGGATACTGTTCGGTTAACACCGTTTGATAATGTCAAACATATGATGTTGACATGCTGTCTGGGTACCCCATACATCACACTGTCTGTCATGCTCCTTGTATGTGCATGCCAAAAATGCAATACAAGCACAAACCACATATTTACTAAGAAATAACAGAAATAAACTCCACCAAATAAAACATGGATATTACTATGCTATGGAAAAAAAAAATGGGTACGACATCTTAGTTGAATAATAGTTGAACCAGTGAAAAACAAATAGAAAGAAACGTTTTTCTTGTTATTTAAATTACAATGTGCAAGTCCTCTTTGTTGTTTCCAATTTGGAGCGAAGCCCATGGACAAGAGACTGGCAAGATGGAAAAAGTGGTTAACAAAAGGAATCATAGACGTCAGCCTCAAATTAAACGTGGAACATTTGTCCGGTAAAATGCTTTCTATGGGGCTTTCATGCCCTACAACTACAAGTTACATAATGTCTTGGAATTTAGTGATAAAGTTCAGGGGTACCCGGGTACGGAAGTAACAAATAAAAAATACGATGTGACATTTGACTAAATACAGTTTTAGTCCTTTTAAGTATCCGGGAAAAATAACCGAGGTCACTCAAATTGCCAATTGTGCTATTTTAGTCATTTAAACTGATGTGCATGGACCACTTTTGTGAGGTATGCATGAGTTTTATATTTGAATCATTGAAATATTTTTGTCACGTTGACTCAAATAGGTTAAGTTTTTAGAGATTGCCATGGTTTAATAACCTCCTCTCTTTAAGCTAGATAAGCTTGGTTGATATTGTTGGTTAACACCGTTTGAAAATGCCAAACATATGACACACAAAATGGTCTTATACACGATTAACAATCGAGTGTGTGATAAAGAATAATTAATGGACAATAAATAAAGCAATCAATGGCAGTAATGTAAATATTGAGTCGACACACAGATATATAGTAGTTCGGTACGGATTACTTACTCCACTCTGAGAAACTGCAACAGTGATCAGAGGGTCTTTGTTGATGAAGTAAACGGGTGAGAGCAATGGTTAGATCCGAGAGTGATACAATAACTAGGAGAGATAAGCAATGCATGTGTAGAGGGGTGTGGTGAGATGCCTCTCTATGTGGAGAAGACTTACAATTTGTAGGCATGGTGAGTGTGAGTGTACTAATTCTTCGGGGAGGATAACTACAAAAAGGTAAGTACAATTAAGGTAGATTTGAATCTCGATAGTATGTATCCTGATGATTCATCCCTACGTGCTCTAATTCTTCTTGGATTCTTCGGACCTTGGGTTGAATCGAATTCATGAACTGAGCTTAATATGTCTTATAATTGATTTGGACTTACTTGATTTATTGGGTTTGACCTAGTTGGATTTGGGCTCGTCATGAAGTATTGAAATATTTTTGTCCCGTTGACTCAAGTAGGTTAAATTTTTAGAGAAGGCGATGGTTTAATAACCTCCTCTCTTTAAGCAAGATAAGCTTGGTTGACACTGCTGGGTTAACACCGTTTGAAAATGTCAAACATATGATGTTGACATGCTGGGGAGTTGGGAGATATATAGACTTGTTTTGGCTGGGGATTGAAGTTGTGTTGGGCACTCAAAACAGCATTTGAAATCGTAGGTTTCATAGAGAAGATGTATTTCCTCTTTTTACTTGCGATCACTTTGGTTTCAACTTTTTTTCTTTCTAAGTTACTTACAAGAGGTTACAAAACCAAAGATCTCCCGGGAGGGTCATTGGGTTTTCCTCTGATAGGGGAGACCATTAGCTTTCTTAGAGCACTGAAGAAAGATAAAGGCCCTGAATGGATAAATGAGAGAGTATCCAAATATGGGACAGTGTTCAAGACCTCGTTAATGGGTACCCCAACTGTGGTCATTTTTGGTCAGGCGGGTAACAAGTTCGTACTTGGTTCTGATGAGGGTGTTCTTGCTGCCAAACAGCCCAAGACATTAAACTCTATTGCAGGGAAATACAACCTTTTTGAGCTCACTGGATCAAGGTAAGTATCACCCATCTTATACTTATACATATATAAGAGAATTTCACTCTTTTATGTAGATTTTTATTTGTAGATATACCTAGATATATAAATGTCAAATGGCAAAACAAAATAGAAAAAATAGAGGATAAAAATTTGCATGATTGGGTTCGAAGCGGCGTCCATGACAAGAAAGTGTAAATGTGAATGCTTCATTACATTTAGTACAAAAGTTCCTCAAAGTATGAAAAAATTAAAGGGCATCTTACATACACGAACATCAATTTCAAGATTAATTATCCATGATTACAAAGAGTTTTTAGGAAGGAAAAACAAAAAAGAGGGCGAATGAATCAATCTATCCTCCAGTTAGTCTGAATCCAAGTACCCTTCTTGTCTAAGAAAATTAGGTTTCTAGATTATAATAAATAAATAAATAAAAACTTAGGCTATAGGGAGGCCGGTCCTTCTCCTAAGACTTATTAGGACAAAAGTCCACTTTTTAAAATATTTGGGATAGAAGGACATCTACTAAAAAAAAATTATAAAAACCCTTTTTACTCATACCATAAATAGTGCATACCTAATTAAATGTGAGACTTTCAAGATTAGAATGCGAGATTTTCAAGATTCTTTTTAATATTTGTGTATCATTTGAATTTTGAAATTATATATATATTTATATATACGTATACACACACACA
>CM042195.1:27278795-27322574 GCA_023539305.1 Ilex asprella
AGGTGGGCTGAAGCCCAGAGGTAAAAAAAAATATCACTAAATACCAGCCTCTTACCCCCCAAAAAAAAAATCTCATCCAACCCAGACCACATGCAAACCTTCCCCAAAATCAATCGGTCACTTTCTCAAATCTTCAGACAAGCAACGACTGCAACACACAAGCGGCGAGACAGCGAGTCACTTCCCAAAATCCCCGCCTCTCTCTAACACATGCAGCGAGACAGCGGGTCACTTCCCCAAATCCTTCCATCAAATCTCTCTCTCTAGAGTCTAGTCTCTACAGATATATCACACAACTATGAGGATCAAGAAAAATTTTCCACCATCTTCTCTCTCTTCAGTCCCTAACTTAGATCCCCAACACCACTGGTCATCGGTAGTGCAACAGCACCACCTACCCGCAAGAAAATTTGTAATCCAAGACCCAAGAACTGAGTCAAAAAGGGTCTCCCTTGGTTTCAAAGCTTCCCATTTCGAGGTATATATATGTACAGGTTTATTGAAGCATTCTCCATATAAATTTGAAATCTGATTTGGGTTTTCTTGTTCCACGTTTTCCAATTTCCTACCTTAGATGTGATCTTGATGGGTTTTCTCTTATCTGTGGGTATATTTGTATACATGTATTATTTTGGTGTTTAATTAGCCTATGGTTATGGGATTTGCATGCTCTGTTCGATTGTGGGTTTCTTGGGGAGATTTTGGGTTTTTGTGAATTTTCTGTTTGTTTACTGGAAGATTCTTGGTATGTTATTGGATTGCATCAACTTTCCTTTAATTATCTAAAATTTATTTATGGGAGGTTTTTTGTCTTTTTCATGTGACCTTGATTACTAATTATTCCTGGGGAATTTTCATAACCTTTTGTGTTTCTTTGAAATTTTATGCTTAAATGGTCTACTTAATATTTTTCATAACCATTTGTTCCATGAAAGTTGAATGATTTTTCTCGTTTTGTTTAACTGTACAACTCTGTTATTCAAAATGGTATTGAGATGTGTCCTTCAATCTTGTTGATTTGTTTCTCTAGTTTATTTCTCTAATTTTCAATCATTCTCTACTTTATTAGGATGGAAAATCAAGAACGAAAAAGTGCAAAAATAATTTTTCGTTCTTCCAAAAAAAAAATGGAGAAAAAACATCAAATTCTAATCTTGAACCTTTGAGTCTAGTAGAAACATCAACAAGTGTTGATGTTCCTATGATTTCTGCAGTTGTTGAATCTCAAGGTCCTCAACTTCAAACAAAAGTTTCAAGGATTCCTTTTGATGAGAATGAATTTAAACCAGATTCCGAATTGCATATTTCGATATGGAAACATCCTTCTTATAATCAAGATGAAGTTAGACGTGCTTATATAAAGTGAGGACCAAATCAACCTATCTTGGCTGAGTATCCGAGGACTAAAACTAGAGTTCAAAATCGAAGATTTCAAAAAAGTTGGTACAAATAATTTTCATGGCTAGAGTATTCTAATTCAAAAGATGCAGCATTTTGCTTTTCACGCTTTGTTTTTCAAGGTCGCGAACCTCTACACCCTGCATTTATCGTTGATGGTTTTAATAGCTGGAAGAGAGTGAATAATGGGGTCAAATGTGTTTTCTTGTCACATATGAGAGGTTCTACTTCCACACACAATAATGTTGTGAGAAATGTTAAGGCGTTGAAGAATGTATCAGTGCACATTAATAAAGCCATGAATGTTCAAAATTCAGAAGAAATAAAGAGAAATCGATTGCGTCTTAAGGCTACCATTGATAGTGTTCAATGGCTTACTTTACAGGGATGTGCCTTGAGAGGTCGTGATGAATCTATAATGTCAAAAAATTGTGGTAATCTAATTGAGATGATTAGTTTGATGGCAAAATTTAATGTTGAGATAAATAATATTGTCTTAGAGAAAGCTCCAGGAAATAAAAAGTATACGTCTCTTATGATCCAAAAAGATTTTTTGTATATTCTAGCTACTAAAGTAAGAGAAAAAATCCGTGAAGAAGTTAAAAATGTCAAGTTTTGTATTTAGGTTGATGAAGCAAATGATGCATCAAATAAAGAACATATAGCAATTGTTCTTAGATTTGTTGATGTTCAGGATTTTTTACAGGAGAGATTTTTTGAGATTATGCATGTTAAAGATACCACTTTTTTAACTCTTAAGAAGAAGACATCAAAAGTTCTTACTTGACACAATTTGCACATTCGAGATTTACGAGGTCAAGAATATGACGGTGCTAGCAACATGCGTGGTGCATTTAATGGATTCCAAGCTTTGTTCCATAATGATTGTGAATATGCATAGTATGTTCATTGTTTTTGCTCATCATTTACAACTTGCATTAGTTGCAACTGCTAAAGATAAGATTTCAATATGGTAATTCTTTTCCAAATTGACATGCATTGTCAATCTTAATAGTTTTTTTCTAAGCGTCATACAGAACTGCGATCTGCCCAAGCTACTGAGATTGAAAGGGGGATAGCTAGTGGTGAACGAGAGACTGGTAAAGGGGCTAATCAGATGAGTACTTTGCATCGAGCAAGTACTACTCGTTGGAGCTCACATTTTGAATCCATTGGCGGTCTGATAGATATGTATGATACTATCATTAGTGTGTTTGAATGTATGGTTAACGAAGGATCTTCAAATACAATTCGTAGGGAAGCTGCTGGTTCTTTAATGGCAATAAAGTCCTTCGATTTCATATTCATATTGTATCTTATGCACAAGATTATGGGGATTATGGATATGCTTTGTCGAACATTGTAGCACAAATCATTAGATATTTTGAATGCAATGAATTTAGTCTCATCAACAAAATCATTGCTTCAAACCTTGCGAGCAGAAGGTTTTGATTATCTCCTTGGCCATATGAAATCAGTTTGCATGAAATTTGATGTCGATATACCTGATATAAACACTCAGTACAAAGGGCAAAGAAGTTCATGTCAACAGAATGATAATATTACAGTTGATCACCATCACATGGACTTATTTAATGCTACGATTGATCATCAGTTAGAAGAGTTACATAGTAGATTCAATGAAGAGACAATGAAATTGCTTATGCTCAACTCTACTTTAGATCCTCGGGATAACTTTAAATCTTTCAATCCTGATCGTATTTATTTACTTGCTCAGAAGTTTCATGCAACTGATTTTGATAGACAAGTCGTGCATCATTTGAAATGTCAACTGGATCATTATCAATTTGATGTGGTTTGCCATGAGAGATTTCAAAGTATGTCTACAATTTTAGAATTATGTCGTGGTTTAGTAAAAACAAATAAGGTAAAGTCCTACAATTTGATTGATAAGTTGATTCGTCTTATTTTAACTCTTTCCGTTTCTATGGCAATTTCAGAAAGAGCATTTTCAGTCATGAAACATGTCAAAAGTACTCTTTGTAACAAGATGAAAGATGAGTATTTGACTGACTCGTTAATTGTTTACATTAAAAGAGAAATAACATAAGCAATCGACAAAAGTCCCATTTCATTGGTAAGTGTTTATAAGTTTACATTTGTATTATTAAATATATGTTTATGAGTTTATATTTGTATTTTGTTAGTCGTATAAATGCTAAGCTTAGTCCGGGATAAACGAAAATCCTGGCTCCGCTCTTGCTTTCCATCATAGGAAACTTGCACCAATTTGGTTCCATCCCTCACTTCTTGTTATGGAAGCGAAAGCTCTCCCAAAAATACGGCCCGATCATGCTCTTGCAGGCGGGCCGAGTCCTAACCCATATCGTTTCATCTTCCCAAACAGCCAAAGAGGTGTTAAAAACTCATGATATTGATTGTTGTGTGGTAGACCTATTAGACGAGGCGTGTTCGCCTTATGGGGAGTACTGGAGAGAGATGCGTAAGATTTGTGTTCTTAAGTTGTTCACTGACAAGAGAGTTGAATCTTTTTCCTACATTAGGGAAGCTGAGGTTGCCTGCTTAATGAGTTCCATCTCTCAAATTTCCCCAGGCCCGAACGAGCTCCGGGAGAGAATAGCCTCTCTCATAAACACCATCATTTGCAGGATTGCTTTTGGTCAGAGCTATGAAGGGAGGCAAATTGAAAATGGAGAGTTTTTAGATGCTATTGATGAAGCCAAGGCCATGGTACATAGTTTCTGGTTTGGAGACTTCATTCCTTATGTTGGATGGATCGGTGATGTGTTCATGGGGCTCCATAGGAGGCTTGAGAAGTGCATAGGTAGCTTTGATGCTTTCTTTGAGAGGGTCATCGCTGACCATCTTGATCCTTCAAGACTGAGGGCAGAGCATGAAGATATCATTGATGTAATGCTTCGCTTATTGAGAGATCAAAATTCTTCTATCCGTCTCACCAATGACCACATTAAGCCGTGCTTGTTGTAAGTAATCTTTATTTGTCACCATAAGAATCAGTGTACTACTGTTCAGTGTTCACAGCTATGTGAACAGGTCGGTGACATTTAGCATAAGTATGGTCATGTAAGGCTCGGGAAATGGCCCATGGCCCGCAGACCTTGACCGCCCACGGCCCAACTGTCCATGACCACTTGGAAGCCTAATAGTTCAATGGGTGGGGCCATGGCCCATGGGTCATAGTTTTGGTTGGCTATGCCCAACAAACTGGGCCAAATAAGTCCATGAAGACAGTCCGAGGAGTAAGCTCCCAACGCGAATCATAATTCAAAAAAACTTTAAAGTATGTTGTATTTGAAACAGGAATCAAAATTTTCGGTCCATTGTTTCAGTCACTTAGCAAAAAGTAAATGTTTCGACCTGTTTTGAAAATTGAATGAAAATAAATAAAAAATTTGAGAATTATTTTTTCAAAACATTGGTCGAAATATATCAAAACATCTAAATATATTTTGAAACATTCTGAAACAATTATGTAAATGTGTTGAAACATGACGAAACACTTCAAAATATTATGAAACACCTTGAAATATTAAAATTTTAATTTAATCACTGACTTATTTCAGTCTCTTTGAATAAAAAAATATTTTAGTTATTTCGACCTAATCTTTCATTTGCAAAAAATAGTCCATTAGGACCAAACAAAGCTAACCCAAAACGGCCCATTGTTTACTAAATAGTTGGCCCTTCTCCATCTTGAGTGGGCTGGATTGGCCCGACCCAATACCATCCGTTATGTTTGCATACTATTCAAATGGCTTATGATTGTGTGGTACTTACGTTACATTTCAGGCAAATCGAAAGTAGACGAAAGTGAGTTGCAAAAGCTTCAATATTTGAAAATGGTGCTGACAGAGACTCTTAGGTTGCACCCCCTAGCACCCTTCATACCTTGTGAGACAATACAACATTGCAAAATCAGTAATCATGACGTTTACCCGAAAAACAAGTATCCTAATGAATGTGTGGGCAATTGGGAGAGATCCTAGAGCCTAGAAGAACCCGGGACAGTTCTACCCAGAAAGGTTTGAAAACAGTGCCATTAATTTCAAAGGTCAACATTTTGAGCTGGTGCCATTTGGTTCTGGCCGTAGGATGCGTCTAGGCATCGTGATGGGAGTCGCATGCACGGAGCTTACACTCGCAAACCTGCTGCACTGTTTTGACTGTGAATTACCAAGCGGGATGAAGGTGGAAGTCATCAGTATGGAAGGGGACTTTGGATTTAATGCTACCAAGAAATTGCCTTTTGACCTTGTGCCCATCAAGTACAATTAGCAAGGCTAAACCAGCTGAAGTGGTTTCTGTTTAAAACAGATAAATGCATGAAATAAAGATATCAGTTCTTTTTTAGTGACTTTTTTGGGTTTAGGAATAAAATGATCTCTATAGCTTTTCCTCGGGTTTTATTTTTATCTTTGAGTGATGGCTAAGGTTTTCAAAATTGAATAGATCATTTGTAATAAAGTATAATATGATACCTTAGGTCCATAGATTAAAATTAATTTTTGGACGAGATACTCTCTTTCCTCCTAGATTAAAAAGCTAAAATAAGTCATGCCGAAGTAGCTAACGAACAACGGTGGGCTTTGTATTGTCTATCACTTTGTCGATCATACATGCTGAAAAATAATTTTAATTTGGTGAGTTTAGAGAGTTAAGTTGGACTCTTGATTTTAAATTTCACAAATAGAACATCTATTTTAGTTACTGGCTATCAAAAATAGAGAATCGAGTTGGTCATGCTTCATATCCTCAATTTGTGTCATGCCAGTGGTGGATTTAGTATGGGGGCAGTAGGGGCAGGTGCCCCCACTAAAATTTTAAAAAAAATTGGGACTTAAAGTGTAATTTTAAAATTTTCAAGAATTTCTCAACCGTGTAACCACTGAAATTTTTTTAAAGTATAGGATATATTAAAATAATTTTTAACCCTTAAAAGATAACTTTTGACAGCTCTTCATCATTTTTCACGCTAGCAGTTGCCCCCATCGAAATTTTAAAACTTTTGGGACCTAGGAGTAATTTTAAAATTTTCAATAATGTTTTAAACTTGCCCCACTAAAATTTTATTAAAGTATAGGACATATTAATATAATTTTCAACCCTTCAAAACTAACTTTTGGCAGCTCCTTTTCACGCCTGTATTTTTTTATTTTTATTTTTCCTTAAGTCTTCGTCTTCTTCGACCAGACCTAAGTATTTTGAAATTTTCTTAAAGTATAGGGTATTTTGGGACCTAAGTATATACATGAGTTATGCATTCTTTTGAAGTAATTATACTTATAAATAGTTTATCAATAATACATATTTTGATGAAAATAATGTAACAATTATACTTTGAAATTTAAAAATTTAAGTTGTCCCCACTGAGGCAAAATCCTGACTCACCCCCTGCCATGCCCATGACTTGGTGTGTGTTACTCATCAAAAGAATAATCAATTATATTTTCAAGTAATAACACTTAAAAGAACTTCTAATTAAGGTCGCAAGATGATAATAAAGTGGCTGGCTATTACACCAAGGCAAATCTAGCCAAAAATTTTGAAAACTGGGTGGTGGGTCATATTAGCAGGTCAACCAACGAGCCTTCATCCAATGATACTTCTTACCTTGTGAAGACTCTGTCTTCCTTCATCCAATGATACTTCTTGCCTTGTAAAAACTTTGTCTTTTTTATGTGAACTATTCAAATCCCTCCCTCTCCCTACTTAAAAAAAAAAAAAATAGATTCCAACACACCCGCTTGGCTCTCTGGGTCAGGCCAAGCTGGACTTGAAGGCTAAGGCGGAGTGGTGTTGTGGTCTCGGGTTGGGAAAATAAATAGAGGAAAGAAGGAATGAAAAAGATCCAGGGGCACACTTGTCCTTATGTTCAATGAAAAATGTGACAGAGGAACACTTTACTCTAAAACCATAGGAAGGGGAGTTCTGTATTTTCAAACTTCAAAAAGATAAAAATGTAACAGCCCAGTCGGATAAAAGGAGGAAATATAATTTGTTTTATACTTGAAACAAAAATAGCCATCTCAAGTTCACAATCAAGGGGTGCCAATGAAATTACAGATAAGGTTAAGGACAACCCTAACATACAACAATTTACAGGGGTGTGAATGAAAATTCCGAAAAATAAAATTGAGTGCAATCTCCAGCTGTGAAGGTGAAATAAAATTAGCTATGAGGCAAGTATACAGATATGCAGTAAAGAGAGAAAAAAAAAAGTATAGTAGTGTTGTTGGTCTCAGATCACCCTTCATCACCCTTGTCTTGCAGCTCCACCACTACAGATGCGAGCCGCCTGTCCGCCGGTGGGTGTCCTTCATTCTCACCACTAGCCGGTGAGAGTAAACCGGGGCCAAAGGTTCCAAGCTCATTCTGCTTCAAATACTTCTCCATTGGACGGCTTGCCCCATGAACAAGGCTCAACATGCCAAGTCCAGTTGGCTCAGTCAGAATTTCCTCGACACGGTTGGGATGCCAATTCAAGTCTAACTGCCCTTTGTCTGTTTCACCAACCTCCAGTAGGATTCCACTCTGACTTTTTTCATTTTCTAAATGACTCATATGCGGCAATGCATGCCCCAATGTGCCAGCGGGTTCTGACCCACCCTTAGGCGTACCCAGGTCCTTTCCCTTGGTGACTTCTGTTTCAAGTTCTGACTGGCGTTTCTTCTTGCGCAGCATGAGGGTTTTAAAGCGGCGCTTTACTGTCTTGCACACGTTGCATACACACATTGAACTGTGCTTTCCCTTTCCACTTGGGGGCTGAATGCACACGATGCAAGTGCACCCAGGGCGATGTCGGGGATGTTTGGTAGTGGCTCCGACTGAATGCTCACCTAAGTCACCAGCATTGTCTCCAAGAACTGCAGCAGTGGCCAAAGCATCCAGGCCAGAAGGCCCATGTTCTTGGGCTACCTTATTTTCTGTGGTTCTTTGCTTCTTAGAATCTGGGGAAAAATAGATAAGTTAGAAAAGTAACATCAAGTTTTTTTTACATTTACACAGAAGAAAGTAGGACAAGCAAGGCGAAAAGCGTCATAGAACAAAGAAATCAAGGGATTATACATGTATCTGAGAGACGAGAGGACAAACTTCGACGTCTGGTCTGCAGCTATGAAATTTTGGAAATCGACAAGTTTAACATCAAATTTCTTAAAACAGGATCAAGCATATATCAGAAAGGAGGTACACTGAATCTGATGTACATGGATTCTCCAACTACCTAACTTATCCCCTCACCAAGTTTCTCAACCATGCACAAGCAAATGGCTTAAGTAGACATCCATCATGCAGGTTGCAAATACCTAAAGACTTCGAGAATTTAACCAAAACCAAGTAGGGGCCCTCTCTCTCTTTAGTTTGCATCACTCTGTCTCACTTACACACTTCAAATCTTGAAGCCCGAACCTTGATTTGTTAAAGATTTTCTCAGGTTGTGTGAGTGGAGTAGTAGATGGACAGACATGGTGACATTGTGATCTAGGATTCAGTTTGAAGAATGAAATCTTCTTTGTGTGCAAGAAACACTATCAAATTTGAAAGTGCACAAGACAAAACCAAAAGAGAGAAAGTTAGGATCAGCAAGGAAAACAGAGGTAGAGAGGCAAGTGCTTTGATCTTTGGTGGTCATTGTTGGGAAGATTTGTCAGGAGGAAGAGAAAGAGAGAGAGAGTTTTAGCCACTTCAACAACTATATGACAAATACTTAGGATCATCACAGTGATCAAAGCTGATGGGCCTTGTACCTTCAGAGATGAAGGATTTTAGAAAGGTACACATGACAGAAGAACTACAAGTCCATATTCATAACTCATAAGTTGTAACCACATATCCAAAAGTGGCTTCAAGTAACATGAGTCCCAAGAAATGAAGAAAGAAAAAATTCTAACTTCAACACAAAAAAACCCTAGTATAATTCCCAAGTATTACTATGCAACACATGTTTCCCCCAAATCTAGAGAAGAAGATAAGGCAACTCCAACAATTCTGTAGTAGAGAATTTGAATCAAATTGGCACCTAAAAACACCTATCCACACGACTGTTCAACTTGAGTTACTCTAACATTCTGTGTGTGCATTAAGCATCAAAAATGCAATACAGCATGCTTTCAGATCTGCCAATGGACACCTTCAGGCATCTTGACAATTGCAAGCATTGGAATTATCCTCCTCAATCTAATTCCCAAAATCATTTTTCAAAAAAAAAAATAGTTGTCATGCAAGCTTCAAACCTCATCATCTTTAAATTAAAAAATGAAAAAAATAAGGTGAGACATATTTTGCTACAAAGGGAAGAAAAACAAAGAAGCTTGATTCGTACCCTTCCCCGCTCTGAAAAGACTTCTTACTTCCCTTGGAATTATCTCATCCGGGGCAGAACACGAGCATCTGGTCATCATAAAGAGAAGAGCATCATTGAAAGGAGGTCACCATATACCACAGTATAAAGACACCTAAAGGCACCTTTTACAGCTCATCTATAACAAAAACTGAACATTATTTGATAATCTTTTAATCTCACAAGATGTCATAGCCAAAAGCAAATAAATAAAATTACCTGTTTGAATCCCAAATGTTATCAGAACATGTCCACTTTGGAGGGAGAAGAACATGCAAGGGCAACCTTCGCCATTTGGAACAACTATCACACTGAGCCCATTGTTCCTGTTCCCTGCATAATAATGCTCAATACATTCAGCGGAAGATGGATACTTCTCCAAGTGAAACAATAAACTCAACTGACAAAGAGACCTTCATTTTCTCAAGCATGCTGCACAGGTGATAAGATACACTAGTAAGAACTAGTTCATGACCCTCATTTTCTCAAACATGCAGCAGCACTGGCAGCAAGATAGACTAGTTATAAGTAATAACTAGTTCATTCTTCATGTAGCTAGCATAAAGAGTGTTTGTATCCCGCATCGAATAATTAAGATCACCCAAGGTTGGTTTATAACTTTATATACTTGAGAAGCCACTCCACCCATTGCCAATTAGTATTGGTTGTTGGGGGAACAATTAATAAACAAAACAGTATGAAATGGAATGAGAAATGACGAGCAAGAATCCAAAGCAGCAACTTCTATCCCTCTCCCTCCCTTCTTTTCATGGTTGTTTATAACTGTTGAGGTTATAGTCTAGTTTGTTAGGGTTGTTTCCCTTTTAACTTTACTATGACTTTTTATGTCTTGCATAGACCAAAGGGATGTTTAGATCTTTTTATACTATTGTTTGGCTATATATACAGGGCTCTACACTTAGTTTGTATTCCTTTGACTCACACATATTTCTCTAGTTGTTATCAGAGTCTAGCCCCTAGCCCCTAGCCTCCTGTACCTCGTTGCAACAGCCTGCCGCCACCAGTGACAGCCCAACCACCAGCCAGAACCCTCTGCCCGCCAGCCAGCCAGCCACCCATGCCGTAAACAGCAACCAGCGACAACCCCACAAACCAGCAAAACTTCCCAGCATAACAAGAACCCAACCCACCCACCAGCCAGCCAACCCACTGCCCGCCGACAGCCGGCAACTGCCACAGCGAGTCCTCTACAAGCAAACCAACTCCACCGACAGCCACTGCCCAACCCAAACCAGCGAAACCAGTCTCAGACAAACCAGCCCCACTGCCCCAGCAACTCCACCGACAGCCCAGCCACTGCCAGCAGTCCCAGCGCCAGTATGCCACACCTTCGTGCTTCGCGTTCTTCATCACAATGTCGCCATCTCTTCACACCATCTCTTTTTTTTTCCTAGGGCTGCAGAATCTATGACTTTTTAGGAGGGGGTCGGATCCTCTTCTCCGTTGATATACTTTTGATGCAGTAGATCACTTATATATATTTTAGATTACTGGACACCATTACCTGATTATTTAGGAGCTTTCTAGATCTTCTTTATCTATCGTTACTGTTCGACTGGAGGTATATTATTCTCCCTTATTTTTTTCCTCTATTTATCTTAGAGTATTTTTTGTCATAGGTGCCCAACTATTATTGTTGATATGATTACTACTGAAGGACGTCAGACCCCTACCGTTGAGACCCCCATTGTTAGTACTTCAACCTGAAATGGAGTACTTGGTTCTCCCACTTTTATGCTTGACCTGTATATAGTGCCTACTGGCAGGGGCGAAGCCACCCTTGGACCACGGTGGGCACGTGCCCCCCTCAATTTTTTATTTTTTGACATTAGATATATTTTTTTAAAAATAAAATTTAGATATATTTAATTGTGTCCACCCTCAATTATTTTTACATTAGACATATATTTTTTTAAATAAAATTTAGACATATTTAGTTGTGCACTGTGTTATTGTAAAATCGATTATGATAGACGACTACTTAAATAATAACTAATTTTTAAATAATGTTATTGAAACTAATACATTATGATATAAAATCTAATAGTGAGTCCCTACATTTAATAACGTCTACTATGGTCACAAACCATTGGATTCCTACCAATTAAATTTTGATTTTTTTTGTCAAGATATAAAATTAAATTTCGAATTAGATACAATTACTATTATTCTTAAATTTTTAGACACAAACATGTTCGAATAATTTTTAGACATATCGCGGTCATTTTTCTAAATTATAGGATTATTTTGTTATTGTATAGAAATGAACGTCATCATGTAATAAATTACAGGGCAATAAATGAAAGACTGTTATTACCATTTTGTATATAGAAAAAAAATATTTATTGATATCATTGATTTGTAATTCTTTTAAATTATAAACAATAATCATATTCAATTGTAAAATGATAATAATTAGTCTCATACAAAGTTTTAATTAATTTACTTTTATTTTTTGTTTGTTCATTCCATGCAAATCGTTTTTTAACCTTTTATGTTTAATGAATTTTTACGCATAATTATAGTAAATATAAATTTATGAATTTTTGTGATCAATTGAAAAAATAAATAAATAATGCTATTTAGATCTAATTTGATGACATAATTCAATGCACCCCTTTGACTGAAAATAGACTTCATCTGACATTGAAATTTACAACTAAAATAACAATTAAATTGAATTAAGTCTATAACATTGATAAAAAAAATTATTAATGTGTCCACCCTAAAGTACTTTTCTGGCTCCGCTCCAGCCTACTGGCACAGCTACATTACCGACAATGTCAGACATGATCTCTCAAAAGGTTACGACACAGTTATTGAATGGTCATATGATATAGATCGTATTAGCTCTGATACCAAATTGATGTAGACTATGAACGGAAGAATTAGGGATGAGAAGAGAAGAGAAGAGAAGAAGAAAGAGATGAAAAAAGAGAAAGAATTTGAAAAGGAAGAAATATCAGTATTCAATAACAATCAAAGTTTAATCTTAATAAAACCTTTATATGCATCCCTTTATATAGGGAAACTAAAACCCTAAAACAAATAAGTAATAGTCTAATGACAAATAAACCCTTAAAAATTAAAAAAAAATATTAAAGTATTTAAATAACTCTCATAACTAATCTATAATATCGATCAAATTCTTATACGATCCCCATCAATAATGTCGACAATCTCAGGTGGAGAAAAATCCAAAACAAAATCAACAATCTCATATGAAGAAGAATCCACAAAAAATGCCATCATGATTCGGAATAGTAGACACAAAATAATCACCAACAAATTGTTAAATAGATAACTCAATATGCTCAACATCTTGCATAGGAACCAATTGAACGAATATTTCTTCAAGTTCAATGAATATTGATGATTCAACATTTGACTCTGACAAAGGCTCAAACTCACTTTCTTCAGGTATCGACTTTTGTTGGTATGAAGGAGGTGAGCTCTGATCTGATGACATCGGACAAGAGGATTGACAGTCGACATGAGTAACATCTTTTTTTGTATGTGAGGGTGTGTCATCCAAATCTATGATCACCATGGAATTATGAAAACATGCAGAAACAACATGGACATCGTTCAAGTAATCATGATGCTCATATGTGGTTGAATTAAAATTGGAAGATATCTTATCACGTTGTTTAGCAGACTGTAACAAAAAGAACCCATTAAGCTATATTTGTATTTTTTATGAAATCTCTCAACCTTTAGAGCATATTGATAGGCTGCAACTGACGTATTATCCCTACTAATTTTTTGTCTCAACCCAAGAATAAACTGATCAATTGTCTCAGGTTCTTCAACAATGTCACACAAGTACATAAGATAATCAAACTGGACAAAGTAATCAAAAACACTAGAAGAATGTTGTCTAAGATTGAGTTTTCTCAGGACCTCTCATATGCTCGGCAAAAAGATATGACGGTTTAGAATTATTATAGTTATGTGATACAGTGTTGACTTGAGTATGAGATTTTACGTCCTCTTATTGCTATTCTGAGAATAGGGCCAAAGAAAGCAGCATTCCTGCATACTCGAGAGTAGGAGAATAGGATTCACAAGTTCCTTATAGGACTTCGTGATGAGTTTGAAGGACCTCGTTCCCAGATCTTATTGATGATGAGGCTTTCGCCTTTTTATGAGGTGTATGCGATGATTAAGCAGCATGACCGTCGTGTCTGTATTGCATTACTTCCAATTGCAACCTTGGCTTCCTAGGCCAACCAGATGGCCCTTACAGTTGGTGCAAAGTCTCGTTCAAGACCTGGGTGGACATCGCCTGGACTAGTGCTGTGAGGGCACCCCAAATCAGCACAGACTGGGAGACTCTCATTAGTGTGATTATTATGGTCAATCAGGACATCTCAAAGCTACTTGCTTGAAGCTCTATCCAGCACTTAAGTCGCCTTCTAGCGGCCGTATTATTTCTATAGCTGAGATACCACCATCCAGTGTTATTTAAGGCGTAAAGCGAACCAAAGCGACCAAGGCTCCTAACGCCTAGGCGAGAAGCGAAGCGACACGCTTTACCGAAGCAAAGCGAACAGTTTAAGAAAAACATATATTTTTTAATTTAATTACTTCTAAACATCTAAATTCTAATTTTATATATACTAAATATTTAAATGCAAGTAAAACCATAAACATTTAAATTAAAACAAACACTAATAATATCTCAAATCTTAATAAAAATCATAGCTTAAACATTTAAATTCAAACAAACACTAATAATATCCCAAATCCTAATATTTAAAAATATAAGTCACACAATTCAAGCAACAAAAGAAACCATCTCAAGGACTTAAAAATCAATCTTCATCACTAAAGAAACCATCTTCTTCATTATCCTTAGATTCATATCCCTCTGTATCCTCCTCCTCTGCCTCATCTGAAATTATGTCTTCCTCGTCTATGAGTCCAGTGGTCGATCTTGTCAACCTTGATGGTACCCTAGTAGATGGTGTTGATCTAGTCCGTTGGCTACTTTCCTGAACTCCAGAAGCTCGAGCAACTTCACCCCAAGTCAAAGTATCATCACCAAACACAAGCTCATCATCTTCATCTGATTCTGCATCCATTCTCCCAGTCAACCACTCATTGCTTTCATCAATATCCTTCAAAGATATTGGATCAATTGTGTCACGGGAATCATATCGGCGTCTCAAAGCTCTATTATACTTAACAAACACCAGATCATTGAGACGAGATTGAGCTAGTCTATTTCTTTTTCTTGTGTGTATCTGCAATAATTTATTAACAATACATTAAAATTTATAATAAGATAAAAAAAATGGTAATTGAAGAGGTTTGAGGATGATACTCATTACTCACATGCTCAAACACACTCCAATTTCGCTCACAACCAGATGCACTACAAGTAAGACTTAAAACTTTTTTTGCAAAGCTTTGCAAATTTGGAGTTGCAGACCCGTATGCACTCCACCAATCAGCTGGGAATAATGAATAACAATTAATTAACTAACATCTTTACACGATGATAATGAAAAAAGCTTGTGGGATAACATAGATTACCTGGTGCCCTCGTTGTTCTTTGTCTAACCGCCATGGACAACTTAAAGAGGTTTTCACCTTTCATATAAATACTCAACTCTTGACCAATTTGATCTTGTATCGCAACATTTGGGACCAACTTTTCTAAACATTTATATAGGTCATTCATGACTTCTTGATCTTTCTCAACCTCTGGATTGGAATAGAAAAATTCTGGGTTCAAAACATACCCAGCTGCATGCAAAGGGCGATGCAATTAAACTTTCCACCTTCGATCAATGATTTCAAAGATGTGCTTGTACTTCTCTTCATTGCCATTAAAAGAATTAGCAATCGCTTCTTTAGCCCGGTCCATAATTTCATAAATGTACCCCATGGGAGGCTTCTTCTCACCATCAACCAATCGAAGCACACGAACAAAAGGGCCTGTAAACTTAAGAGAGTAAACAACATTATTTCAAAATGATGACATTAAAATAATTTGTGCTATCCTTTTGCCTTGTTGTTCTTTTGCCCATTTGCTTGTAGTCCAATCCTCTGAAGTGAACATTTTTTTCAAGTTGTTTTTTTGTTGGTTGATCCTTGTTAGAGTAAGAAAAGCGGTAGCAAATCTAGTTTTTGCGGGCTTGATCAACTCCTTTGACTGGGTAAATCGTCTCATCATATTTAACAGAGTTGGACGGTTATAAATATAACCGTGTAATGCTATTCCCCTCTCAAATGTTTTCTTGAAGTTTGGCAACTTGAAGATATCTTCCAACATCAAGTCCAAGCAGTGTGCAGCACATGGCGTCCAATATAGATTGGGTCGTTTTGCCTCCAAAAACTTGCCTATTAAATAAAAATTTTTTATCAAGTAGTGTGCATAAAAAAATTCAATATAACAAGTAGTTATCTTTCTTTTTGAAGAAGCTCATACCTACTAACACATTTGCTGCCGCACTGTCAGTGAAAATTTGAACCACATTAGCTTCACCAATACGCTCCACAAAATTATCAAGCAATTCATACATTTTTTGTCCATCCTTTGAGTATGCAGAAGCATCAATGGATTCAAAGAACATGGTCCCTTTTGGACAATTCACTAAGAAATTAATCAATGTTCTCCCTTTCTTGTCAGTCCATCCATCGGCCATTATGGAACATCCATATTTTGCCCAATCCTCTTGGTGATCTTTCATCAATGCCTTGACATGCCCTACTTCTTTGTTGAGCAATGGGACCCGAACCTCATGGTAAGAAGGGGGTTTCAAACCAGGGCCATATTGTCCAATAGCTTCAAACATTGCCACAAAACTTTCATAATTCACAACATTAAAGGGAATTCCCATGTCATACATCCATCAGGCAAATGCTGTGATGGCTCTTGCTCTCATTTCCTTTTTAAAAGGATCATTGACATCAATCTTCATTTGTCCCCCTTTGGTCTTTCGATTTTGCACCACAACATTCGGATCAGGGGTAAAGTATACATCCATAGGCCCTTTTTGTCTTGGCTTTTTTAGTCTGGATGTGGCTTGTGTAGAACCTTGACTAGAATTAGTCATGGATCTTTTACGATGCGCAACAAGCTCTACAATATCATCTTCATCCTCCTCCAAGTCATTAGGCATCTCATCAAAATCGGGAACCATGTTCATTAGATTCTTTTCTTCCTTTTTTTTAGTCATATATTCTCTAATCTCCTCCCTAACATGAGGAGGACATTTTGGACAAGTAATAACACTCGTAGAGTTCCCCGCAAGGTGTTGCTTGACTCAATAGACACATCCATTTGACTCTTTCCCACAAAAATTGCATTTGAACTTGTTTGGATTTTGAGGATTTACCAAGTGTGCATATTTCCATGCCGGATCCTTTTTGTTCCCTTCGGACGACGATGCCATTTATTTGTTTATGAATAACACTATCACACTACAATCAAAGGAACAAAACACATTCACATGTACTGAATCACATTTCATAATAGTTATAAACAATTTCATATTGACTGGACAGCAAAAGAAGCAGAATCAGGACAGCAGCATAATCAGGACAACAGCATAATCAATTGGAAACAATTTCATATGTACTGAATAACAGGACCACATTCACATTCACATTCACATGTACTGAATAACAGACAGGAGCAGACAGCAACACAAGGAAAAAGCAAAAAAAAAAAATAGAAGCAGAATGAAAAAAAAAAAAAAGGAGCAACATCGATATGAATAACAGGAGCACATTCACAATTTCATATGAATAACAATTTCATATTGACTGGACTGGACAGCAACACAAGGAAAAAGCAAAAAAAAAAATTCAAGCAGAATGTAAAAAAAAAACAGAAGCAACGAAGAAGCATCAGGAAAAAAAAAATAATGATGCTGCTTGAATTTTTTTTTTCCTGATTGAAAAGGCCCTTAATAGCAGCAGAATCAGAATGATAAAAAAAAAAAAAAAGAGCAGCAGAATCGTGAAGCACCATCAGGAGAAAAAAAAAAAAAAAAACCCAGCAGATTCAGTTACGAAGGAGCAGAAGAGGGAAGAAGAACCATAAGAGAGAAGAAGTGAGAAGAAAAAAAGAGAAATAGAAGAGAAGAAAAATAGGAGACTTACCTGGGATCGTCTCTGTCCAGACTCCAGCCTCCAGCGATCGGCCTTGTCCAGCCCAGCGATCGTCTCAGCCACCACGCGATCGTGCAGGAGCAGCGATCGTGTAGAAGCAACCCCTGTGTCCAGCGATCTCTACTGTGTGCAGCGATCGTGTCTGAAAGTGAACCCCTGTGTCCGGCGATCGTGTGGGAGTAGGAGCGAAGACATCTGATACAAATTAGGGCTTTGGGTTGTATTTATTGGATAAGGTAACAATCTGATACAATCTGATCATATAATTTTTTTTACAATTTCCAAATCCAACGGTGCATAAAAAAAAATTAAACATTTTCGCCTTGGGTTCCTTAGGCGTTCACTTCTTCGCCTGTAAATTAAGCGAAAAGCGAACGCTTTGATCGCTTTTTCTTCGCTTCACTGAAGTTCGCGTCGCCTGGGGTCTTCTAGGCGAGAAAGCCTCGCCTCGCCTCGCTTCTCGCCTAGGCGCGCTTTTTAGAACGCTGCCACCATCTACTGTCGTTGTTCTTACTACTACTGCTCCTCCTTGGGAGAATATTATAAATGTTATCACTTCCCGATTGGATATACTTATGTCAGCCTTGATTTTTTAGGCCGACTACTGTTGTTGCAACCACTACTGGTATACCTCGTGTCTTTCATGCTTGCACCGATCCGTCTCCTTATTTTATGCTAGACTCGAGTGCGAATGATCACATGAAAGGTAAGGCTCATCACTTCACTACTTTTGACGAGCAGCTACATACACAGGTTCAGTTAACAAATAGGACACATGCCCCTATTGTTTATTAAGGGTACAATCCGCCTCCCAGATAGTTTCATATTACGCTCGATTTTCAATACGCTAAAGTTGGTCATGAATCTATTATCTATACATTAGTTAGTCAGAGATTTTCACTGTGCGGTTGTGTTCTTATCTGATCCGTGTTATTTGTAAGACTTAAGTACCAGGAGGATTATTAATAGGAGACTAGGCGATCCACCTCCAATTTCACCGGTTCCTACACCTATATCACCTGCGCCTATTTTATATTTATCTGTCCCAAGCTTGCATGCTAGTATTTTACCTAGTACTTGTAGTTATGATTTTTTATCACAAACTGTTCAGTTGTGGCATGACCATTTTGGGCATTCAAATTTTAAATATTTATGTATGCTATTTCCTCCTTTGAGCAATGCTTATGTTGGTGGCAAACTTGACTATGTTATATGTTCCCTATCGAAATATGTTAGGGCTAGTCATATTCCTCGCATGCACCAGTCACCTAGGTCATTTGACCTAATACACTCTGGTATTTGGAGACTCTCCCCTGCTACTGCTCTGTCAAGTGTTCGATACTATGTGACATATATAGATGACCATACCCATTGTACTTAGATTTACATTTTGCATCTCTATCATCACTTAGTTTCTCCAGATAATTAAGACACAATTCAATGTCATTGTTCGTGTTCTTCGTTTGGATAATGCCAAAAAATATGTGTTTGATGCCTTACTGTCTCACCTTTCTTCTTAGGGTATCTTCCAACAGCTCGCTTGTTTATATACTTCTAAGCAAAATGAAATTGTTGAAAGAAAAAATAAGAGTCTAATTTGGATGGTACGTTGTATGCTTAGAGATATGGGGATACCAAAATTTTATTGACATTTTGCTGCTTTGACTTCTACTTTTTTGTTCAATCGTACACCAAGTCATGTTCTTCAGCATAGGGCTCCCTTACAGATCCTACTCCCTGAGCAAACACTTTTTTTGATCCCCCTCGTGTTTTTGGCTGAACATGTTTTGTTCAAGATCGGTCTCTTACTCGCCATAAGCATGATGATAAAATGACTTGTGTCTTTGTGAGCTATTGTCATCAATCTAAGGGATTTCAGTCCTGTGTCTATCCCTCCAATTGATGATATTCCCTTTGATTTTTCTTTATCACAGGAGCCAGAGTCATTGGTCACTGTTACTACAGAATGACTAGTTTCTCTTCCTCGAAACCTATCCATTTTTGTCACTACAGAGTCACCAGTCTCTCCTCCTTTGTAAGTTTATGTCCGTCGCCTCGCTCTCATCCCCCTGCTGATATTCCTTCTACCTCAGGCGATATAGATAATATTTCTCAGTTCGTTAAGCATATTGATGTACCTGTAGTTAGTACTGATAAGATTGCATGTAGTAAGCCAATTATTTTACCTAATAAGACATTGTCAGTTGATAATGATTTAGGGTATTGTTATCTGCGGCGTGATCACCGTCCAGTTGTTCATTATAGTTGGACCTTCGGGACTTTATGTCCAATCTTTGGTTATATTTCTTAAGGTAATTTGTCTCTTACATTTCAAGCTTATAATATGACATTATTAGATATGTCAATTCTTTGCTCTGTTTCAGAGATTATGCGAGAGCCCCAGTGGGTTCTTGTCATGTATACGGAGATGGACACTCTTTAACATAATCATACATGAGATTTTGTCTATTTACCTTCAAGGGTGAAATTTGTTAACTGCCGCTAGGTTTACACCCTGAAGTTTCTTGCGAATGGTACTATTGATCATCACAAGACTAGGTTTGTGGCGAAGGACTTTACTCAGATATCATGTCGTGATTTTGGTGCTACCTTTGTCTCTGTAGCAAAATTGACTACCGTGCAGCTGATTATTTTTCTGGTTGTAGAGTACTCTTAGCCTCTTCATCAGTTTGATGTGAATAATGTATTTTTTATGTTGATCTGGATGAGACTATTTATATGGATATACCACCCATCTTTCGTGGTGAGGGGGAATATGTTTGGAAGGTGTATCGACTGTATAAGCCTCTTTATGGACTAAAATAGTCACCACGAACATGGTTCTCTCGATTTAGTGGTGCAGTTGTACGTTTAGGGTTCACAAGATGTCATTCTGATCATACATGCTTCATTCGACAGAATACTTATGGACAGTGTGTCATCCTTTTGGTATATGTGGATGATATTATTATTATTAAAGATGATATTTCTGGGACTTTGCATAGGTCAAAGTAGACCTTGAGAAGGCCTTTGATGTTAAGAATCTTAGATTTTTGCGATACGTTCTTGAGATTGAGATTGCCTCTAGCAACGTAGGTATTGTTCTTTCTTAGAGGAGGTATATTCTGGATTTTCTCTCGGACATTGGGATGCTGAGGTATAAACTGGCATCATCACCCATAATCCCAAACCTGAAATTTACTATTGAAGGTGAGGAGTCGAGAGATCTGACTGTCTATCAAAGGTTGGTAGATAGACTTATCTACCTAGCCAACACTAGGTCAGACATTTCATTTGTTGTTAGCCGAGTTAGTCAATTCATGCACAAGCTGTGTCAGTTTCATCTTGATGCAGTTTACCATATTCTTAAGTACCTCAAGTCTTGTCCTGGACTTAGGTTGTTTTATGCATCAGGATCTCAAACTGATGTTCTAGCTTGTTATTCAGATTCTAATTATGGAGGAGCGTGTGACAATTGATCTAGTACGGGCTTCTATACTTTTCGAAGGACTAATCTTATCTCTTGGAAGAACAAGAAACAGACAGTTGTCTCCCGCTCATCGGCAAAGGCAGAATATCGAACACAGGCACTTGGCACATTTGAGATTATCTGGCTACGATCGATTCTTGGTGAGTTGGGATTTTCAGTGACTTCTCTGTCCACCTTATATTGTAACAATCGATCTATTATTTAGCTCACTTCTGATTTTGTACTACACGAGAGGATGAAGCATAACAAATTGATGTTCACTTTCTTCAGGAGAAAGTTCGTTATGATATTGTCACTCTATCATTTGTGCGGACCAATGATCAGGTTGCAGATATGATGTAAGACGAGATAGACTAAAAATCACAGAATAAAAAAAGAAGAAATAAAAGAAGTGGGAGGAATTTACCTCATTCTTGCACAGAATCGGTGAAAAAACATACAAATTTTTCACAGAAAATCATTTTTTATTATATTACTCTCTCTAATCTAAATAGTTGGGATTACACTATTATTTATAAGTCAAGTTCCCTACTAAAATAAAAATTATTGTCCTACTAAAATTCTAAAAAAGTTTCATAATCAAACTTTCAAATCCCTATCCTACTAAAACTCTATAATAATTCTCTAATCAAACATTAACTCATATTCCTAGTCAAACAAATATTCTCTAACTAATATAATAAAAATAAATAAATAATAAAATTCAATTCTTCAATTTAAGCTCATTCAATCCCTTTTCGATATCTATCAATTCTCCCCGGCTGAAAAAGTTCTCCGAAAATTTGGAAGGTCACAAAAACTTCAAAACATCTGAAGAAATTTATGTTACAAGAAAATATCATTGTACAGCTCCATAGTAGAAACAATCCCTTCATGCATTGCATCCATCAAAGTCTTATCCAATGGAGACAAAATAACAACTCCATCTGTAGTGGTACCCTTTGAAACTCCTTTAATTTCTTTAGAAATCGACTTATCAAAAATAATTGATGTATGATGAGAAAAATTTTTAGCCTCTTCAACGGTATCTAATTTCAACTCATCATTCAATTGAACTAGAGCATGTGGTTATGAAGGAACTTTTTGGGGTAAAACTTGTTCAACTATTTGTTGACGATTGGTAGGTGAAGAAGATGAATCAAAGTCTACCTTGTTCATAAGGTTCTTATTTGGGAGCTTAACACCAAATATGGTAGTCAACTTGTGTACACCTTCATATATATATTTCATTGATGTATGGAGCGAATTCATTGATGCTTGGAGTGAATTGAGCTTAGCATCACGAGCTTCAAGTTTGACAAGTAATTCGGTATTGGTAACCATCTTGATTGAAGAAGTAACATAAAAAGTTGTAAAAAAATTCAAGGCTAAACTATAATTTCTGAAAATTCTGTGGCTGATATGTAATTTTTTGAAATTCTAGGGCCAAACGATAATTTCAAAAACTTTTGGAGCCAAATTATAATTTCTGAACTTTGGGGCCCTGAAGTGTAAATTCAAAAACTTTATGGGTTAAATATGTAATTTTAGAAAGGTTTGGGGGTATTTGTGTAATTTTAAAGATTGGGTTAAACGGTGGAATTTTTGGCAGGGTCAGCTTGATGGGTTATTAGGCCTGGAGCTAGTATTTTTTTTTCCCTAGCTATGTTAGCAGCAAAAACAATCAAGAAGATGACAACGGATCTCTAGAAACACAACAACAATCAAGAATGATCGAAGTTGGGCTCTGATACCAAACTAATATAGGACGGGAAGGACTAGAAATCACATAATAGAAAGAGAAGAAGAAAGAAGAGGGGTGGAAGGGGTTTACCTCATCTTTGCACGAAATCAGTGAAAAAACATACAAAATTCTCCATGGACAATCACTTTTTACTATATCACTCTCTCTAATCTAAATAGTTGGGATTACACCACTATTTATAAGTCAAGTTTCTTACCAAAATAAAAAATATTCTCCTACTAAAATTCTAAAAGAATTTTATAATCAAACTCTCAAATCCCTATCCTGCTAAAACTCTATAATAATTCTCTAATCAAACTCTAACTCATATTCCTAACCAAACAAATATTCTCTAACTAATATAATAATAATAAAATAAATAATAAAATTCAATTTTTCAATTTAAACTCATCCAATCTCTTTTTGATGATCTCTATTAGGGTGTCTTCACCAAACCTGTCACTTTATCTATTTTTCGAGACCCCGTTGTCAAGCTTGACTTAATTGACATTTTTGCGGCTACCTTGAGGCGGAGTGTTGGAGTTATAGTCTAATTTATTAGAATTTTTCCTTTTTTACCCTTGTTATGACTTTTATGTCTTGCCTAATCCAAAGGCTCCCTTTGACTCACATATTTCTCTAGTATAACCAATGGTGTGAGTCAATCAAACATAAATGATATATGTTATTATGGCTCAATTTCATACCATTTCATAAATCAACTACATAATAGTAAATTCCCTACCTTGTAATAAATCCAACCAACACAATATTTCACAAATATAAGCCAAAGAAATTCAAAAAGAAATAATTTCGTCGTGAGAAATCCCCTAGTCAACCAGTGATGATAACCCAATACATTCATGTTTGATTTCTTACTCAATGCCAAGACATAAACTGATCAAATACAGATGATGCTAAACGATCTATTTATTTTCCATATGATTAAAAATATGAGATTCTACCAAATTTTTCAGAAAATTAGTTTATGGCTCCTATTACTTGTAAGAAATCCTTCTAGTCACCTAGTGATGATAACTCAATACATTCATGTTTGATTTCTTACCCAATGCCAAGCCATAAGCTGATACAATCCCGATGATGCTAAACAACCTATCGATGATGCTAAACCATCTATTTTATTTTTCGTATGATTAAAAATATTAGAGTATACCAATTTTTTCAGAAAATTAGTTTATGGCTTCTATTACTTCTTATGTTTTAAGTCCAGAAAAATTCACCAAGAAATATGAAGTTCATTCCATGATAAGTGGCCTCTCGTTTGCCTCTTCCTTTTCTTTTCTTTTCTTTTCTTTTTTTTTTTTTTTGTTGGTTTGATTTCTACTCTTCTAATTTAGAGCAAAGCCTACCAAGTTTTGCTCACTTTAAGCAAGTAAATCACCAGCTTAATTGACTGACCCCTCATCTCTTAGTTGTAGAGACTTGAGGGGGTCAATTAACAGTAAGTTCCATAAGCCCCAAAAACTTTCAACAGGCCCAATGCATTTTGAAACCTCAGTGGCTCATTTAATCAGAAATCACCTAAGCCATTTGAAAATTCACTAATAAATTGCCAATAAGTCCAATCACCAAGGTTCCAGTCAATTGGATCCTTCAGCCGTCCAATAATCTTCCAGTTGCCTGTAGGACGGTCTGGATCTGGACATGTTAGCAAGTAAGAGAGAGGAAGTGTGTGTGGGGGGGGGGGGGGGTGTCCCACTGCAAGAGGCTCCTGCTATTGCGAGATTTGAAGAGGATTAGATGTACACAGACTTATCTCTCTGCTGGCCGGGAGCCAATTTCCGCTTCTCGAACTCCATATTTTCTTCAAAAAAACAGACTTGCTGATGTGTCCAGACTGATGATGTACTATTTAGAACATCTTTTAACTCCCCCTAATTGGAGAGTTGACAAATAAGCAGTTCAGACAATTGGACCGGAGATGACAAACATGACAAGACATTTTTGGACCAAAGGTTCCACCAGAATATGTTAATCAGTTACAGCCCCCGGGAAAAATTTATTTAGGTAAGAAAATAAACTATGAAACCTTACCCGGATGCTTGGGCTGTGAATAGAGTCCTCTTTCCAAAAACTGGTGGTTCCTAAACAAAACATTAATCAAAATTCAAGATCCCCAACAAGCCAAAGTATCATTAAAGAGAATAGTTTGTATCAAAAAAGAATAACGAGAAGAATTGGCATCTTTGTAATAAACATTAATTGTTCCAAAGGGATCTATGATTACATCATATTCTTCAACGCCATGATTCTCAATCATGACTATGGTTGGCTTGGCACCGGGGCATGACCGGAACAGATCCTGTGCTTCTAGCCATGTTACTTGCAGCTCCAAAGCATCTTCACTATGAATGTGCAGTCTCTTGCTTTTCCCAATGTTTTGAGTCCTCTTCTTTTCCAGAGTCAGCATGGGCTGCTCTAACAAATCCTTGTTTGTTCTGCCCCCATGCTTCTCCTATTGTGCCAATTAAAGGGATCCCAATCAGCCAAAATGTGAAATTAGACATAGGAATCAGGTAAGGATTCTAGCTTCCTTTTAGTGATTGGGGAAGGCAGAGAACCACTTACAGGAGGCGGGCTTTCATTAACAACCAATAATGAAGTTTCTCCAAAGTGACAACCGTTGGGAAGGGAAGATGTTTGGGCATCCTGTTTGTTCATGCAAGAAGTTTATATGAGTTTGCTATCACAAATGGAGAAAAAAAATGTAAAGAGAATAGGTAGTGGAAGAGAGAGCAACGATTCACTAATGCTTGACCTGCACACCAACATTTGTTACCTTTCGACAGCCCATGACAAGTTTGCCTTCAGGATCTATTCGACTAAATGTCACTGTACAAAAAAAAGAAATAAATATGCAAAAAATTCGATCGAGAAAGCATTAAAAAATGTGGGTGGATTAACTCCTATTGAGAAACTGTTACAGATTTAACAATTTAAACAGAGAGGCCTAAGTTTTGTGCATCAGGATTTGTCAATGCAACATATCTCTGCATTCTACGGAGAAAAGATATCTTATAAATCAGAAGATGGCAATATCCAAATTCATGAAAAAAAAGAGCACATGTAGGATATTAGCTGTCATTTTAAAATCTCATGGGCAACACAAAGAAAATATTCCACGAATGAAAGTAAAAACACAAACCTGTTGAGGAGATTGTTATGGATATAATTACAAACAAGCAGGTTCTTACACCTGTTGCTGTTAGCAATCAATAATGAACCTAGAGAACCAACAATCACAAGAAACATTGAACTATCAATAACGAACCTAGAGAACCAAAGATCATAAGAAACATTGAACTATCCAAACAGGAGTAACTAAAACTAGCTACAGAAGACTATAAAAGCCAAAAAAATTATATCAAATTTTGAAATGAGAGCCCAAACACTACAGAAATGTTAGCACCCCATAGTTGCATCCCAAGGATTATATATACAGGTTTTGTAAACTTTAACCAAGTGACTTCATGATGCAAATTAATATAAAAGGACAACAAATAGCGGTGTAACTAAGACGGGATGAAAATACACAAATCATAGACCACATTCAAGCACAAATGGCATGAAGAATACCAGTGTCACCAGCTCGTAGTTGCATACTCTGTATGCAAGGGGTGATGCCCTCTAAAACATACATCCTGCTGTTATTATTAGGCCAAAATCTGAACTGAAATGTCCACTCTTTCCTTTTAATATCCTGAATCCTAATTGGCACACCTTCTGATTGAGAAATACGAGGAAAATAAGCCTGCGACCATTCCCAATTTGCAGGAATTCAGTTCCACAGAGGAAACAAGGAAGGAAAAGGAAAAACAAGTAAAGACTTACTTCAGCGCATGCTTTGGGTAGGACCAAACGACCAATTCGACCAGCATCACTAGCGCTTAAAACCTTCTCAAACAATGGCACAATAGTGGAATTTAAACTTTAAGACAACAGATTTAAGGTGGAAACTACTTTTGTATCAATAAATACAGAAAGAAAAGAATATTAACATGTAGATCAGTAGATGGCTCTACTACTGGAACTAACTATAATTAAGGATACTCTCCGGATAACTGATGCAACTCTTCGTCTGTAATCCTTGGCCAGTATCGTGGGAGTAATTGATGGCGGCCCCGCCCTTCAGCAGGAGGCCTCGCAATGAGTGGCTGAGAAATTATCCCTTTATTTGCCTCTGAGCTAATGTTGAGGCCAGCCTTGAGGGGCTTCGGCAAAATATGTCTTGTCTTCTGTCCTTGTTGCAAGAGAGGAACTTTGTTCTGTTCTTTCCCATCGGCAACCTCACCAGGAAAAGGCGATAAAGGATTTGGAGAGCATAAAGAAGTTCTTACAGGGAACCTCAAGGATGGTTGAGCTACTGACTCATACATGTCTTCAACGCCTAGCGTTGGCCCACTGCTACCTAAATTGGAAAATCTAGATTGTCCAACTGACTGCTGGATGAGACTTGGAAACCCTAAGCCACCGTCCTCAGTAAGATGTGTCTTGTCTTCTGGTTTGACCAGCCCATTAGATATATTTGTGTCACCCTTCTGACATTGAGGGAAGGAGCTATGTTGATTTTCCTCTATGGTGTGGCTTATCTGCATGAGCTTCCCTGTTTCAAAGCCATTGCAATCTATTGTTGCGTCAACATCGCAGGATTGCAGATTGGCTAGTACCCTCAATCTGCCATATCCATGAAGAACATCGTCGCTTGGGATCTGCATAACAAGTTGTCAAACAGAAAGAAAGGCTCTGAGATAAAAATATGTGTGACAAACATATTATAGCCTATAGGAGTAAAAATGTCAGGTAAAAAAATATTACATTCCTAATAGAATTATCAACATTTCAATTTAAGGAAACATATGGATAAGATGAAGAAAATTTGCTACATCTCAGGTAAAAAGAACAGTCACTATATTAAAAAAAAATTCAAGAACAAAAGGCTAAAAGAATAGCATTTATTTTCCCTGACAAAAGAAAGTCAGTTCTACCACACCACCAGACTAGTGTAATAATAATAAGAGGCAAAGAAAATACACGAAATGATAATGATAAAAAAAAAATAACCACACCACCGGTTTCAGATCTTCTCAGATCATCTGATTAGTCCTTGGTACACAATCCACCCCACAAGAGCAGGGAAACCGGCAAGCACAGACCAAATTCTGTGTGGGTTTCCACAAGGGGAGATTTGAACTCCTGATAATGATCAAACAACTTAGTTGGAGGCTTGGAGCTTACTTTCACAAAGGGAAAGTCAAGTTAAAAAAATTTAAAACCCTCATCTGTAAGCATGGTTCAACATGGATGGCGGTGACTAGCAACAAAGTTTCTGATCTAAAATTAGCATTCCTAAGGTTACCGGTATAATAACCCTACTAATCCACTTTAGGCAGTTTTTACAATTACAATAGTGACTGTATTCACATGTAGAGCACATGCACCCTCTACAAAAACGTATCACATTTCATCTAAAGGCATGCCTGATCAGCCAAAAAAAGAAATTAGATGCATGCAGTTTATCATTTCAATAAGTTAAACTTGTGCAACCGTGAAATTGTTGAATACCTCAACTGATCTCATTGAGTGATTTTCAACATCTTTTGCGCAGCTTATACACCCTACACCACCAGAATCCATGTAGTCATGCAAATATTTTGAAGCAATGCATCCACAGTGGATATTCTGCCATCCAAATTCAAATTGACATATTGTGCAGAACATAAATTGAAGTTTGGACAAAATAAGGGACAATCAAGCTATTAAATTACCTTTCCACATAATTTGCATTTCCTCCAACCATCCTCCTCTAGATGGAATGTTTCGCAGAACACTAAACTCTCATAGGTAGATCTAAAGTTCAAAGAGGCCACAGCAATTAAAGGCCAAACATAAAATATAATCAAAAATATAAATATAAACAGATATTCACCAAAAAAAAATTAAAGCTATAGGCTGAGAAAAAATGTGTGTGTGGGGTTTGGGGGGTGCAAAATTAATTTTATTCATAGAAGAAGCAATGCATCTTTTCTACAATGTGAATGGTTCTTCAGAGAGAAAAAAAATATCGAACCATTTGAAAGTTCAAGTTTGAAGGATTCACTTCAAAATTAAACAGGTTACGAGTAAAACCGTTTACAGGTTTACTTGATCAAACAGCAAGGTGGTCTCCGAAAGAATGATGAGAAAGGACAGGAAATGTACTTGCCATCTATTATCCGCCTACCCCCACCCCACCCAGGAAATCTACGAAAAAAAATCAAGGTAATGAGTATGACTACAAATGAGTGTAAAAAAATTGAAAAGAGTAGCCACACTAACATATGAACACACTATGGCACTATTGTTCCCAAAAATCACTACAGATGTGTTAGGCACCTGTTCTCGTGCCACCGTTTCCAGTACTGTGCCAGTGACATGGACAAGGGTTGGCAAACTATAATCTTTCTTTTTTTTCCAATAATGTAATTCGTTTTGAAAAATTATGCCCTTCCTCCTTCGCTGCTAAGTACTAACTATCCCTCCACCAATTTAGGGTCTTGGCAAACTACTAAAAACAATGCTATTGGGACCTAATTTACTGATATAATTTGTTGACCTAATTCATTGTGACATTTGAATTCACTATAGACTCCATCAAACATTGGAATTTGGTGTTGATCTAATGGTTCTTATGAACCCACATTATTATGTCAGCAAATTAGAATTTGTAGGTCTAAATAGTATTACTCAACTACTAATAGAGCTAATAATTTCAAATATATAAAATCAAAAAGTAAAGAAAAAGAAGAAAAACTAACATTAAAGGTCATGTCTTTAGGACAATTATTCAAATTGGGATCCTCTTTAGTGCTCTGTCTTGCCTCTACCCTGGAGTTATTTCTTTCAGGGATGGGAAAAAAGAAAATGTGAACTAAAGACCAAAGTTATTATAATTAGGCATTGCTATGCAATTACTGTACTCTTTTCCCAAAAAAATCCAAAGACCCGAAATTAGCCACAAAAAGAAAACAGAAGGGGGCTGGAAGTAATATGGCACAAAAACTAATAAGTCAGAAATAAGAAAATTTTGGCATTTTGGTGGTGTGTGTTTTTAGGGGGGGAGGGGGGGAGACCCTACCCAGATGCAGCTGATAAATGAAATTTTGAAGAACAAACGACTAAAATTAAGACTAGGAAATTACCCGCAGTTGGAACATAGAGTTGCAAATCCACCTGATTTCAAGTCCCAACCTTTCTTCCATTCAGGCGACGTAGTTGCCTGGCACTTTTCATTCATGCAAATCTTGGACCCCATTGACCCAAATCAATCCTAAATCAAATCTTTATCAAACAGCAAAATTCGAATTAAAGCCCTAAAAACCCTGTTCATAAATCTTTTACACAACTAATCTCGAGATCAAATCAAACTCAACAAAGCACGGTAGTAAAGATTTAAAAGTCTGAGATTAAAATTGTAATATAACTCACCTGCTTCAAATCTCTGGAAAGTGACATTCACATGAACACCATGGGAGTTACAAAGGACTCAAGACTTAATATCGTACTCCAAAACTTCAAATCTTAGAATGAATCTGAAAAGATGAAGTGGGTCAACAGACTCCACACAGTGAAGGTGGAGGTCGGTGAATGGTGGGATTGAAACGATGGTGGTGGTGGTGGTGGTGGTGGTTTTGGTGGGGCTGAAGGGGTTAATGATAAAACAGAAAGTATGCAGATGTAGATAGAGAGATATAGAGAGCGAGAGCGTGTGTGCATGCAAAGAAAACAGATGCACAAAAATGCATGCACGACACTTGAAGACACAGCGAAGCCGTGGGTCGCCTCCTCCCACTTTACTCGTATTACCCTCTTTCCTGTGCGACCTTTTGGACAGTGATAGTCTAGGTTACCCAACATTGAGATAACTCCACTCAAGTATCTGTCGGCGTACGCTAGATTTTAGTGACTGACAGTCACACAAGTCCTGGGGAGTCCACGAAACCGTCGGGTCCTCTGGTCAGTAACAACGAAAAAATGTTAGGCAAAATGGTAAATAGGTGAATCCTATATATTATAATAATTATTTTATTATATTATTTAATAATTACTTAAGTGAAATTTATATTAAATATTAATACTAATAGTGTATCACTATTATACTCAATATTTACCCAGTAGCAACACCCACAATTAGGGATGTCAATGGACCGAAACGGGGGTGGGGGGTGTAGTCTTCATCCTCGTACCCGCTTAAAAAAATTCCGTCTATCCCCGGTCCACCCCCGTTAGCGGGTATAATTTTCATCTTCATCCCCGTCCGCGGGTAAATTTTTAATTTCCGTCCCCGTCCCCGCTTCCCCCGTACCAGCTCAAGTCCAAGCTAATTAAATCCAATAGTTTAAATAATCTAACAATATTCTAAGTAATCTAACACATCATAATATAACACAACATATTTGAATAAAACACAAACAATAAATGTCCAAAATACTACTTCAAAATACTATACATTTGAACAAAACACAAATAAATGTTCAAAGTAACATAATGGTGGTAAAATTATCTCAATCAAGTCAATATATATTTATATTTATTTATTTTTTTTGCGGGTAGCGGGGACGGGGCGGGGGTAAGGGTAAGTCCATCCCCGCCTCCATCCTCGCGCGGGTTTATACGGGTATTCCCGTATACGTCAACCGTCCAATACGTATAGTCCATCCCCAGTCCAAACAGAACGGGTTTGAACGAATACCCGTTTTCTCCCGGTCCATTGACATCCCTACCCACAACGGCACAAGCACAACCATTACTTACTGCCAATGTTGCCTTACTATGGTTAAACTCCCCCTCTCTACTATAATTAAATAATCACCCACTGGCCACTACAACTGGTGATCAAATTTTTTTTTGTTTTTGTAATTAAAATATTTATGTCAACTTATGCACATATTTATTATTTTTATTTATTTATTTAAAAATAAATTATTCAAATCAAGATTAGAATATATTTGATAAACTTCTTGTGACCAAAAATTCATCAACCCACGTGTCCTTAGATACGCCGTCTTATCCGACTAGCCATTCCAATTTGATACTCCAGGTTTCAACTCTAAGACAAATCCCACAATTTAAATTGTGTACTCGTATTTCTTATAGTTGAATGATTTCTAGAGGAAGTTCTAGTGGGTTAAACCGAAATTAGAACATTACATGCGATGTAGTAGTGGGACCACACTGATTGAGTCGAGCTCTATGGATAAAAATACTCTTTTTTTTTTAAATGCGTTTTTTAAATACACCTTCAGTAAGTAAAAGCATGTTTAAGAGGTATTTTTTATTTATTTTACCAAAGACACGTTTAAAACAAAGGTTTTCAAAAGGTTAAACCACATAAATGGCCTTTAAATTTTAGTCTTCATTTTAAATTGTCCCTTAAACATTTATTAGATTCAGACATTGAGTAGAGATGAAACCCTAATATGAAATGTAGATGAAATCTGGTAGAGAGCATTTTCAGTATTTTAGGTACTATATACAATTGGCACCTACAATCTTCTCCGATGGTCCCTCTCTCTCTCTCTCTCTTTTTCATCTTCTTTGGTGGTCCATCCCCTAAAATCAGCGTCGCCCATCCCTAATGGAGATAACTATCAAGATTTTAAAAAACCCACTAGAAGATTTTACAAGAGAAAAACTCTGTATTTGTTTAATTCATACCAATTCATAATCAGAAAGGGAAGGCAAATTCAAAACCATATGATTTGATGAATCTATTAAATTAAAATCTCATAAACCAATTCCCAATATGCTTAGTGGAGGAGAAGTATACATTGCTAAAAAAAATATCAAAATAATCTTTACAAAACTTAGAACAACATAAATGTTTTAGAAGCCAAATTCATTGAGAAATTCACTCTAAATTATTGCGAACATCAACTAACAAAATATCTCTTCGAACACTCTAATTCATCAAAATTCAAGTTGTCGTGGGCTATTGTGGCATCGATTTAGGTGGCGTTCAAGAATCCGACGACACTATGGTGCCATGATTGGCATTTTATGGTGGTTTCGTTTTGGTTTTGTTGTGGGTGTGACAAAGGATTTTTTTCCAATGAAGATAAAGAGAGAGGGAGAATCATTAGGGCCTAAGGGAGAAATCAGGGGGGACACAGCTGAAAATCGATTGCTCGTCAATGATGTGTATGACATCAATTTTCGATGATTCTCTCTAGTGTGCAGCTTCGATGTACGCCAACGAAACGATGGAAAAATGATAGGGGTTTGGCCAATTGAGCATATAGAAGAAAGAATATTGACAGCACCCCTGAAAATTTTGACAATGCCCTCCACTAGAGTTCATTTATAATTCACGTTAGGGTTTCATCCCCACTTAATGTTTAAATTTAATAGAAGGTACTAATTAAAATAATTTAAATAGTTCATGGTATAAAATAAAAAAATTAAAAGTTAAAAATCAATTTAAAACAAAAACTGAAGTTAAAAAGTCATTTATGTGGTTCTCAAAAAGATTGTTTGCATAATTGTATTTGGTGACACTGAAAGCATGTTTTATAATCATATATATATATATATATATATATATGTATATAATAAAAGTGCAACGGTAAAAAAATTTACAACCGCCTTTCGTTGCTTTTTTTTTTTTTTTGAGCAATGCTACATGTAGTGGCCATGCCACTAAGGATCAAAATAGGTATGTGTCAACTCTCAATTTTTTTGTTTTACCATTAGGTATTATATTTGTTTAAGTATATCTTATTATTTATTTAGAAAATATTATTAAAACATAATTTGGTGACATAATCTAATATAGTCATTGAATTAGAAGAGATTTTCATTTAACATTAAAACTCACAACTAATCCAAATATTACATTAAATTAATTTTCTATAGCATTACTCTATTTTTTTATCATATTCATCAGTACATACTTATAGCTAAATGATTAGCAGGGGACACACTTTATACATATTCAAAGTAATTTAGACATATTGAGTTCATTTTAAAATCTTTTGATTAACTTGACCATTTATTCCTGATATACACTTTACCATTGAGTTTAAAACCTAATATATTCTTTAGTATACACATGTGATTTTATTAGTCATCAATAATCAAATCATCAGATAACGCTATCAAAATATGATTAACCTTATTTTCAATAAAAAGAATTATAATTAATCTCTTTTATAGTGTATATATATGTATATAATTTTTAATATTTATTAAAATTCATTACATATTCAATAATCATCGAGATGAAGTTTTTTTAAGTCATCTCCGCCCCCCCCCCTTTTAATTCATTCTATTTAATAAGCCGGAAAGGTGCAGGAAGCTTCCCAAAACACTAAAATGCCTAAATTCCCGCCTTTTCTCTCCATTGCGAGTGCGTGCGATCACAACAACTTTGAAACAACAGCGAAAAATTTCAATCTGAGTGCTTTTCGTATGTACTGAATTTCGATCGACTTAGTCGAACAATGTGAGTTCTTGTAGACAACTAAAATTTTCAGAATCTGTGAGTCGGTGCTCTTTCATTGATTGTTTTTCCGTTAGATCTTGGGCAGAACTCGATCGATACAGTCTTTCCATTGGATCTTGTACTGAATTGTGATCGACACTGTCAGCATCTCAGTAATTGTCTCCTCTATTGAAAAGATCGGGAATCAATTCTTCAGCGGCAATGTTTTTGCACTGAACCTTTGTTTTCCGTTGAATCTTCAGCTGAATTTCGATCGGCACATGTTGCACTGAATTTCCATCGACACAGTTGAACAATCTGAGTAAGTGTCTCCTCCACATAAAAGATTGTAAATCAGTTCTTCAGTTCCAATGTTTCTGCTCTGAATCTTTTGGGAATGTATTCTGATTAATTTCTGCTATTATTTAATTTGAAAAATCCTCCCAGTTCTCGTAATAATTTTTATCTTCGGAACATTGGTTGTTTGTGCAAGCAGTTTTTGCTTTGTTGAGGTGGTGGGTCACGTATTCTATACCAGACAATGTTGCAATGGATGGGAGGATCAAGGCGGAAAGTGACAACTGTAAGTGCAATGTAAACTTAATATTTATACTCCTTTTATGAATCCCGTGTTTTTTTCTCAACAAAGAGAATTTTCTAGTTTGAAGAAATCGAATGCTGTACCACAGTGATTTCCAAAACGACCAGATTGAATTACTTTTATTGGAAATCTTTTTGAAATCGTGTAGTGTTACTGACTGTTGATTGGGATTGTTGCGGGATTCATGAAAGTATTATTGGGCCTGATGCTATTAGAAACCAAACCTTGTATTGGAAAAGATGGAGATAGTGGAGGGAAGTCATGAGAAGCTGAAGTTTGCCTTGAAGTTCATAGCAGTTTTTAAATAGTTAGAACATACATCTTTTCCTCCTCTCAGGTGTAAGATTACCTGAGTACCTTACTTTTTAGTAGTTCGTTATAACACCAAACATGTAGAACCGTTGGTATATGACATGCTATACTGCAGGTGAAGTTCTTCTCACACTCATTTTACTTAGTTAACATATACAATCTATATACTCTTACACATTTAATAAAACAGAATTTGACCTCTTTCACACTTTCTTGTCAATAATTTGAGGCGTATGTGATTGATAAGACTGTGACATATATGGTTATGACGTTGTTGCTTGCATTTGAGTATATGTTTCTAATAATTTGACCTCTAGTAAAATCAAGTATAGTTTCTATTTCTGCATTTGAGTATGTGTTTCTTGTGTTTATGGGTGCATGGAATTGTTTGCGCTGACATGGGAAAATTCAGTCAAGACAGTCAACGCAAAAAAGGTACAGAAACGTTTCCAATTATCTGCATTTGATAATAAAACTAGCAGTCTTATTCCTATACACTAATCTTGTTGAAAGCTTGTATCAATGTATGAAGATTTACCTTTTTTGGTCACGAGTTCTTGAATTTCCTAGGCAAAAGCAATATTTTGAGCAAAGAAAACGGCAACAGCAACACGTGACTGGGCAAGAGAGCAATTCAGATGGAACAAGCACCTACAGTCAACATCAAAGTAATAATCGATCACTGGATATTCTTAGTTTACTGAACTTGTCCACAGCTGCTCGGGAATGCAAGTCCAGTTGCCCCTGTCGTAAGTGTATCTATCACTTTGTCACTTTTTAAAGATGCAGTGGTTGCTCTTTCCTCTCTATTGTCTCTTTTTTTTAGAGGTTGAGATTTTAGATCAAACATAATGATGGGACACGTAGCTAAGACCATCTGGGTTCTCAACATAGTCATTGACAATTTTGTAAATTCTGTTTCTTGTCTAAAACCATTCATTGATTTTGGTCATTATCTTTGACACTTTTTTACAAGTACAATGTGGTTAGCTTGTCACTACCTATTTGCCAATGTGTCAAAATTCTCTAAAAAGTTTGGTCTAAGATGCTGTTTACATCTAGAAAGTCTAGAAAGATGGCATTATATGAATAAAAAAACTCAATTTGACAATTGTAACTTAGTTATGGATTATTTGCCATTTAGATTTGGTTTATAACAGTGAGTGCTCATGCTTTTAATGTTCTTCGATTTTTTTTTTTTGGGTGTGTTTTAAACACATGTTGACTTTCTTTTTCTCCCTTAAATTTACCTTCTCATGACCACACAAGCAAGTGAAAGTCTGAAAGGTGATGATGCTTTTGAAGTCGGCTATCAAAGTACACAGTGCCCACCAATAATCCAAACCAAAAAAGTCACTCCATTGGACTTTATTGAAATTAAGGAAGCAAGTAAGTTTTTGGAACTTAATCCAAGTTTTATTGCCTCGCTTAGGCCAGCTATTTCCTAATTTTGTGAGTTTGCTATGCTGTTTGCATGATTAGATGTTGATTCAGGAACTTCAACTAGCTGCCAACTGGAGACTGCATGCTCGAAGCAGTAAGTAATGCTGCCTAATGAACCCTTGTACACATTCACACACAGTAGTATAAAGAGCTGCTCAATAGAACTTTTCCCCCTCCAGAAAATATTTTAAGAGGCTTCTAGTATTTTTAATTGGTAAAATACTATCTCTTGTGTATGTAGTTTGCTTTGCACATGCATGTTTCCTAGTCTGTGTGTTTCAGTGTAATTTATGTTCAGAAACTTTGCATCTTTCCATCTCCTTGCTGGGAAATTGTTCAAAAAGAGGGTGTGTGGTCTTGGTGAAGAATTAATGTTTTTATGCTTCTCAGGGTATTATTCAGTGCTCCAGCCAGTCATAACAAAGCTTCAAATGGAAATGTTGACAAAGTGGATCCGTTGAGGAAGGCTAATGGGCACCGTGAGTACCAATATTCATTTAAGTTGTGATTTTGAGTTTATTAAGTTTGTTTTTATTGCATACTTTTTTTGGCTCATGGATTACCAAGAATAAGTAATAGTTTTAGTGTGTGGGAGACCAGGGTCATTGCAGGTTTTTTTTTTGGGTAATGTTTGCATCATTACCTTATGTGTTGGTGGTTTAGCTATTATATTTCCACCCTGTTCTTTTTATTCCCAGAGCTATCTGTTCTTGATTTACTCGGTGATGATGGACCTGATAGCAATTTCGGGGCGAGTTCAGAACATGAAGCTCATGTTGCTTTTTCAGTTGAAGGTACGGTTGGTTATCGATGATTTAGAAATTAATGCCAGTGTTTATTTTCTCATTTGCTGTGGAAGCATCATTAAACTATGTGATTGATCATTCACTTATAAATTCATGGTTCAAAGATGGATTACTAACCAATTTATTATTGCAGAAAACAAACTTTTTTCCAAGCTCTTGTATTGCTTGAAGTTGGTGATTTTTACCTTAATGCATGGTTTAAAGATTTGCTTGGTGACTTGACTGGAATATGTGCACAAGTTTGTATATATCTTAAGGGAATTTAGCATTGGAAACAGGGATACTCTTGGCCAGGAATTTTTTTGTCATTGATAAGAAATTAAATGGAGAAGGATTATACTTATTTTGTCAACTTCATATACAAAACATATTTTGTGAATTTAAAGATTCTACCTATATTTATATGAGGTTTTCAGTGGTTTTGGTGTTTATGAGTCTATCTAAACCCGGCTCTTTTTCATTAGGTTTAGGCAAAGTGGAAACTGAAACACCTGTTCATTCTCCAGAGCAACTTGGCAGGTATCTCTTAGATGTTTTGGTTCTTTTGGTCAAGGTTTGCAGCATTATTGAGGAAAGAACATAAACAATGCATCTAATAAATAATTATAGTTGAGGATAGTACCTTGGTCCTCGAGAAACAAGCTTACTTAGATGACACTATCTTTGTCATTTCCATCATAGTAGTGCACAATATAAATTAAAATGTAAGAGACAATTGGAGAGCTTGTTTTTGTGATGAATTCAAGCCAAGCATTGTGCCCAACCTGAATATTGATGATTTGGCTTGGGGAACTCTTTATGCCCTTGTGGTGGCGAGACCTAATCTTTTGAGTTAAGTTTTACTTTCTTATGGTTACTTACTGGAATTGGGACATGGTTATCCCACATGAATCAGTTCAGTTTTTTGTTATACCAATGACTGTACTTCTTAGTTGATCAACAAATGTTGAAATTTTGTTCTCAACTGTGTCTGAACTGACAGTTGAATCAAAGCTCCAATTGTTTTGTTGTTTTGATATGGAGCATTCAGAACAATTATTTTTCTTTTTTTATATACATGTTACTGAAAGAGAGAATCCACAAATATGGAACGCGTGACTGGCGATCTGTCATCTACTGAGAAGGATCAGATTTTCTCGTGTGCTTTCCTTATGAATTACTGCTAGCTTAATGACATGTTATTTTGGTATACCATTGATCTCTTAATTTATTAATGATCTGATATTTCAAGACATAAATTTGATTCTTTAATAGTGAATTTGTTTTCCAACTAAATAATGGTATTGCACTCAATTTGTGTATAGTGGTATTGCACTGTAAAGCCTGAAGAATTTCAGGTTGTAATTGGGATCTTTTTCTTAACAATGCTTTACATTTGGGATGAACGTAGATCCTTTTCCTATGATTGCTCCCGCCCAGCAAAAGCTACGAGGCGAACTTACTCATCCAAGAACCTTAATAGTGGGCTGAATGACCTTGAATCTGAAGTGGTGAGATCATAGCTGATGCTTACTTTTCATTAAAATTGCTGCATGCGATGTCCTTCTCCAACTTATTTTGAGTAACTATAAGTTTGTTATTGGAGCCTCAATTTTCCATTTTGTTTTGTTGCCCCCTTCTTTTGCCCTCCAAGAGTTGTTGATCCTGATGTGTTTCCTACAAGGAACTCTGCATTGAGGTCTTCCATGTTTCTTGCTTCCTACTTCCTTACCTTTCTTCTTTACTGTTTCTTCACCTTGCTTTGAAATTTTACTTTAACCTATCAATTCTCTTTTGTATAACTGTTCAACATGAGGATTTATTTTGTGAGGCCAATGGGGACTTTTCAGGATGTCTGGGTAAGGGGAAAGGTGATAAGTGATAAGTGATAACTGCATGCCATTTAATGCATTGTGCCTTAAATTGTGCATGTAGAAATAAATTACAGTGTTTGTTCACGATTCTAGTATTTTCTTGAATTAGGAATAAAACCTATACACATTGTCAAAACAATGTATTTAATATTTTGCAATGTGTATAGGTTTTACAACTTTTTCTTTCTGGATTTTTCTCAAGTAATACCAGGCAGTTTTCTGCTAGATTCATGTAGGTGAGGGATTGATAGCCCTTGTGCCATCAAGTTGGCACTGTTCATGTTCTGGAATCTGAAGTGTAGTAATCGTTATGTGTCACAGGGGTCAAATTTCACCCGAACTTTCTGCCTCGTGATGACACTGAAATCCAACACTCAGTTTCAACCAATGCGTACAATCGCTCAAGTAAATGCACACAATGAACAAAATGTTGGGCAAGCACACAACTCACAGCAGGCACACACCAAATGGCCAAACCTTTTACTTGTCATTAAGCCTAAAGGAAACCTAGTTATGGGTCTGCATACAAAATGTGTTCAAACTCTCTTGGTTGCACTGCAGACCCTAGCATGCCTATATATAACATACAAAGTTGCAGTTACAAGCCCAATTGTCTAGGCAATAAAAAACAACAATCAGATTCGCCCCCAAGATTCCAAGATTCCCATAGCTTGCTGACCATGGCTGAGACCCTCTGCCACTTCCAACATATGCTGATCATGGCAAGGGACAGTTGCAACTGTTGGTTGACCCAGCCAACAACTGTTGTGCACGCTATGTGCACATGTTAGCAGCAACTGTTAGCTGACCTAGTCAGCAACTTCCCTCAACTGTTGTGCACGCTGTGTGCACATACCATCATCTCCCTCATGCTGTGCACATGCCAGTCCTGCATGTCATGCACGTGCCAACAATCCGTCTGAAACCGCCACCATCAGTATTGCACATGTCTCAACTACTCAGGACCGCCTCACATGTTGTGCACTTGTCTTCCTTGCGAGCCCATAATACATGATTTGCCTTACCTTTGTGTCAAACCATGCCTAGCCATGACTTAGTCTTCCAAGCTAGCCTTGCCCCACAATTCAAGCCCACCGACTAGCCTTACTTACATGCTTGCTTGTGCCCAACATACTCATGAATGAGATGCCTTTCTCAACCATGCACAAGGTTTCAATTAACCCTATGGTTGTGCCCGTGCATGTGCTGCGTCCCTCATCCATGCATAAGGCTTCAATCAACCCACTGGTCATGTCCAACGTGCCCATGCATGTGCTGTGTCCCTCAGCTATGGATGGAGCTTCCTTCAACGATGGGTCCCACCGAACATCAACCTCGTATCTCGGGTCTCGAACTTTAGAATACCTTGCCTCCACCCATGGAAAACATTTATTGAGGTCATGCCTTACTTTGGTATGCCAAAGTTAGGGACATAGGTCCCAAGGGAAGCTGGCCTGGCACCCCTTTTGCGAAGCACCCCCCCCCCCCGGCGGGCCCCCTATAATAGCATTAGTGAGCAAAAACCTATTGACAACAATGAACATACTTTAAACCGAGGAATCATAATGACTTGAGCTTGGGGCATAGTCATTGTATGCTACTTGAGCCTTTATCTAACCACCACTTTGTAGCCCAACAATACACAAGTCCAAGTCCTTAGGAAACCATCTTTTGCACTAGGGGTTTGCTTCACCAAGCAAAACCCAATTTGGCCAAGGCATGGGCGCCTTTGGGCGAGGTAGTCCCATGCCAATGCCAAGCCAAAAGCTAAGGGGGTAACATTATAGCACTACAATAGGTTGCTTCTTTCTTAAAGCAGGATTTGGTATGGTGACCAATGCTCCATGAGGAGATATGACCCTAGGTGGGCTGAATGGAAAAATATGATTCATGTACTCGACCTTGAGTAATTGAAGATTCCATTGAGATTTTCTGTGTGAGATCGCTTAAATTATTGGATGCTTTAAAAAACAGTTTTATCTTTTTCTAACGTTGAAGGAAACCGAATTAGACTGGTATACATCTGAATATATTAATATGCTGGGTTCTTGTTATGGTTCTCAAATTGTGTTTTCCTGATAAATCGAACTTCTAATCTCAAACCAGAGTTTCTGAATTTACCAACTTTTTGCTGAATTGAAAAAGACGCTTTTTGTTTTCTATTAATTATTGCTTGACCAAACTTCATCACCACAACCCAAACTTTCACGACTTTCCAAATATCCCCAAATATTTTGCTTTTTATCAGAATGCTTTCTCATGAATAAAGTTTTAAGCAGATCAGAGATTTGGATAAGTTTGTGATAAATTAGGGCCTTTCCTTGACCAATTGAATTATGATTCCCACTGCTGTCTAATTGTTGTCAAATGGTGTCTGTTGGTGAGCATTTTAATATCTCGAAATGGATGCATATGTTTTGTTTTTCTAATCCATTTGGCTGTATCACAACTGTGTGTGCAGGCTGGGAGCACGGTTTTGCTTGCTGGTACTAAACTTTTTTGCTACTATTGATGGTGATCAGAAACTAATAGCTGTGATGTAAAAAAAACAGGATGACATGATGCAAGATATAGATACATCGATTCATGCAAGTTCTTTAGAGCTACCATTCTACTCGAGGAGTATGATGCATTCATTTGGCAACCCAAAGCAGAAGTTATCAGCCTGTGAAAGACTCTCACAACTCAACACCGGTCATAGTAATTTGAAGAATACTTATGGTGATGAAGAAATCTTCTGTAACAGTGAGAACATAAATGAGAACTTATGTAATGGTTTGTCTTTCTTCACTTCTCTACCTCTACTATTTTGCTCTTTCTGCCGGGGCCCTTGATGTTGAGACATATATTTATATGGATGATATACATGTACAATTTTTTAAATGGGTGAAATTTTTTTTTAAAGTCAAATGTTGAATTGGTAGTTGCCCGTTGAATGAAGTAGAAAGCACTGTTGATGTACGCCAAGGCTTAAGCTCAAATATGAACGAAGCTGATTAGATTTTTGCTTCAGATACACCATCTTATCCTCAACTTACTGATTTTAGACGAGATGATAGAAATTTGTTTGTGGAGATATTTTAAACGAAAGACTAATCAGTGGTTTCTTGACGGCATATTCTTCGTATTACAATAATGATTAAATGCGCTGAAGCTAATATTGTTTGTCTAAGTTGCAATTTTTAGCAATTCCACATTGCGTGGCTGTTTTTTTCTTTGACGCCACTGACTAATTTATTGGAAAATGAAATGTCTGTACTCTGTTTATCAGCAAGTTCTAGCTTCCTAGATGACAACGTTTTTGAGGAGGAGGAGTATAGTCTGTCGTGGAAGAAGTGGTCATTTCAATTGGACGCCGGTCCTTCCGACTATATGAATATTGGAATTGATGAGAAGCCAGACTTTGCCTTTGGACACTCCCATGTAGAGAACAAAAGGTATCTATTTGGAGAGTGAACTTTTTATCCTCCTTATTTTCACATGTCATATTATTCTACTTCTTAAATGAATTGTTATATCTGTGCAGGGCTGGTACAAAAGCAGGCAGCAGATTCAACATCTTGGGTATATCTTTCTCATCAAATTTTTTGTCTTATATTTGGAATATTGGTGAACGCTAGAGGCTTTATTATCATTCTTTTACTTCTTGCTTCCCAATCAAACTTCTCTATGGTTGATTTTTCTGCTAACAATAAAACACTTTTTTTGGCCTGCAAAAATGAAACACTTGACATATGTTGGGGCTGGTTTTGCCATAAAAAAAGTACACAAGCTTGTGATCAAGCTATTGAATATTGTTGTGCTGTGAATTCTTGAGTCTTAACCATCTTAAATTCCTAATGCCTTATTGATTGGTTTTCTTCATGATCATTGCCCAAGGGATGATTCAGAATTGTTCTAATCCTATAAAACCTGAATGGTTTAAGTATATAAAGCTGAGTGAAAGGTATTGCTTTTGAAGGCTTCAGGGGAATTATGTTTATCGCACTGTAGCTTACTATGCAAATCTTATAGGACGTAAATTAGATAACTTGAGAACAAGGATCAAAATGTCGTGTCGACACGTCCAAAACGTCCGAAACGTTTCGGAATTTCAACACACCGACACGAAACATGGGTTGAATCCCAAAATTCCCATGTTTCGGTCGAAACGTCACTGTGTCGGACCGTTTCGGTCGAAACGTC